>PVKA01009320.1:0-25491 GCA_004027165.1 Ctenomys sociabilis | reverse complement strand
TTTCCTAGTGGATGACCATAGTACTAGAAGCCAACATAATATCCTGCCCAACCACCATTAGTGCAGATCTTGCCTCTCATAGAATTATGTAGAAGCACAGTGTTATCTATCCCAACTGTACTGTATATACACACACATCATGATTTTTTCTTTCTACACCCATTCCTTTGTCTACATCTGTCAAAGGTGGGCACTCCATTGTCATTAAACTAACTTAGGTGCTTTAACTCTACACCACAATCCACCACAGTCCAGCATTCTACAACAATAGTGAGTTATTCAAAGAAATTGTCGACCATAGTTATTTACAGCTCAGCTTAATATAATGACCCCACAATGTATACTTCATTTTTAAACTTTTCTGTTGGATGGTTAAGACCTAGATAGATCAAGACTTATATACCAACACATGAACTTTATATTTCCTATGTGGTCAGTGAAGTCCTCTCAGGGTTTATCTTGTAGTCCTGTACATTATTCTGTAGTTACTTTGTCTGTGTCATCCATGTGGATGAGTCACGGCCAATGCTTGACCAGTTTGCTCTCTGTGAGAGCTTGAGAGAAAGTTTTCTCTTCATGTGACTCTCCCCAGGCACACTATAGAACTTCAATCTCTTTCCTCTTTTAACATCTGTTTGGCCTTTAGGTCTAGTTCATAGCAGGAGCCTCTGTCCCACCCAGAGTTTGCAGACATCTTGTTTCCTGTATTATTTTTTCTGAGGGCCTGGCCCTGCCTGACTGCCTAAAAATATTTTTATCTAACTCCGCTGCCTAAAACATAATGATATGTAAAACATGTAATGTGAAACTGGATTTTAATTATATTTGTTAAGAACTTTTTAAATGTATACAAAAGATTAATTTGAGTTTCTAGTGTACTTTTTGTTTAGGATTTGGTAGTGAATTACTGTTTACTCACTTGGCAAAGTAATTGTGAATGTTTCCTTCATTATTTTTTTCAAAGACAAATAAGGAAAAATATTTACTAGAGTTCTCTAATCAACACAGATTTATTGAACTCTTAAAAAAATCACTAGAGGCTGGAATTGTAATTGTGGGACTTCATATAGGGTAACTTTCTGTTGGAGATCAGACAGAGAGAGTATAAAACACTAAAATGTACTTGATCAAACATTTCAGATTTCTTTGAACATTGTTGTGCTATTTATAATTTTTAGGTTTTTTAGTATCAGCCCATATATTCCTTTCACATTTCTGATTTTTGCACTGGCTATTTCTATTTGTCCATTTTGTTAACTTATTTCAAAAATCATCTTTTGGCATCTTGTACAACAATTAACCACTAAGAAAACAATATGCAATGTATTAATTATTGAAACTGTCCTACTAATTTGATTTGAAACTATCTCATTGCTATTTGTTTCTCAATACAATTATGGAAGAAAGGTCATTGAAGATTTCTATGAAATAGTAAAAAGGATCATCGTTTGTATTATGTATTAATTCCATTTCTTTCAATGTATTTAATTGCTCCTTGTTTTTGGTTTTACTAGCTCTTTGTTTACTTTTTAGGTCCAATATTTCCTGATTTTTTGAACCACAGCTTAATTAAATTTTTTCATCGATATAGATGCATATATACATCCATTCTATGCCTAAACTTGCATTAGTTGTTTTCCATAAATATAGATTTCTAAGAGCATTTATAATGTTAAGGTGTGATTTGATTCACAATTTGCTTAATGGCATTTGCCTTTTCATTTCCATTGCATAGTAATTTTGCATTTTGTTGAATTCGTTTTATTTCATTATCATTACAAAAAGTTCTGTATATTATGGTTTTTTTCATATGCCACTTTAAAAGTTTCCTTGCTGTCTTACGTATAAATAATATTTCATGAATACTTGGAAAGATGGAGGATATTTTTTAATGGGCTTTTTTTTCTATTTTAGGACAGGATCGACGGGGTCTACAGGGTCTTGGACTCATAGTGATCCACCTATTTACAGCCTCCCAAGAGTTGGGATTACAGGTGCATACCACCACACCCAGTCTCAATCATAGTCTCAGCGTGCCCCAGGGACGGGACCTACATAGAAGGCCCTGAGATCAAACTCCTGGCCCCTGTGTCTGCCTAAGCAGGTGCTCTAATCCACTGAGCTATTTGGCTGGCCCTAGAAAGATGAGGCTTTGGTGTTAGAGGGTTTAGAAACTAAAAAATTACCTTATTGATTATATAATTTGTGCTTGTTAAGCTATTGACCATCAACTTTGCCTTAGATCAAGAAAACATATTTTTAAGTCATTTGTGAAATATTTATGTCTTGATCTCTAGAATGGTTTTCTTTTTTTGAAAGAGAATAGAAAATAATAGGTAAGACATTACAGATGATGCATAATTTTCTAAAAAGTAAGATGATATGTACTTAACAATAGTTATATTGTACATTTTGTGTTCAATGCAGTTGCTCAAATTACCAGTTATAACCATGTAAACTTTGTCAGAAAAAAAACTTAATCATTAACTTCTTTTTTTTTTTTTTTTTTTTTTTTTTTGTCTTTTTGAGACAGGGTCTCACTATGCAGTTCAGGCTGGCCTTAAGCTCACTTTGTAGCTTAGGCTGGTCTCGAACTCACAACAATCCTCCTGTCTCAGCCTCCCGAGTGCTGGGATTACAGGCATGCACCACCACGCCTGGCCAATCATTAACTTCTATCTCCAAAAAACTGGTAGAAATTAGTTGTACAATCATATTAACTAATAAATATATATATATATACACACATATATATGTGTATATTATATATATATATATATATATATATATATATATATATATATATATATATTTCATTTCTTTTATCCTTTCCTGCAAACCAATTTTTCATTATTTTAAATATTTTCTTCCCCTTTTACAATATGTATTGTATCTTTCAAGTTTTATTTACTCTCTTAAATTCTTATTCTAGCAATACAATACAATGTTTACACATGTACATCTGATTTATTTCACTTATGAATATAGCCTCTAGTTATATCCATTTACATATAAGCCTCAAGTTTATCTTTCTTTACAGCTGAATAATATTCCATTGTTTAAAAAATACTGCATTTTTTTAATCCATTCCTCAGTTGATGGGCACTTATGCTGTTTCCAAGATTTAGTTATGACAAATTGTGCTGCTGTAAACATGGGTGCCCATACACCACTGAAGTAAGATGCTTTCAGTTCATTTGGGAAAATAAATAGCTGGGTTGAATGGTACCTCTAATCCTACACTTTTGATAAATCTCCACACTGATTTACATAGAGGTTGTACCAGTCTACACCACCCCAAAAATGGAGAAGGATTACTTTGTTCACCACAGCCTTCCCAGGACTCATTGTTGGTTGCCTTCTTGATAATAAGCATTCTTTCCGGGGCAGGACAGAATCTCAATGCTATTTTAATTTATATTTCTCAAATGACCAGTGATACTAAACATGTTTTTATATATTTATTTGCTACTTGTTCTCTTCCTCTGAGAAGTGTAGATTCATCTCAGATTCCCATTTATGGTTTGAGTCATTAAATTTTGAGGGACTGATTTTTTTTTAATTCTTTATACTTTCTAGATAGAAGGTTTTCTCTGAGTGAATATTAATTAAGATATTTTTCCCAATTTGTGAGTTTTCTTTTCATACTGTTTATGATTTATTTCAATGTGCAAAAATTTTTCAAAAAGAAGAGATCCCAGTTATTGATTCTTTGAACTATTTCCAGTGCAGTTAGTTTTTGTTCATGAACACTCTGCCCATGCCTATGTTTTCAAGAAATCTTTCTGACTTTCTCTTTCAGTAGATTCACTGTTTCTACTTTAATATTTAAAATTTTAATCCATTTTTAATTCAGTTTAGTGCATGATAATAAATGTGGATTTATTACTAGTTTTTGGAATGTGAAAAGCCAGTTTTATCAGTACCATTTGTTAAATAACCGTCTTTCTTCCAATGAATGCATTTGACCCTTTGTCTGAATCTTCTAATTTGTTCCATTGATTCCAAGTCTGTATTTTTGCCAGTATCATGCTGATTTTATCACAGTAGCTTTACAGTATAATTTCAAGTCAGGATTGTGCTGCCTACTGCCTTGCCTTTGTTGGCCAGGATTACCTTTGCTACTCTAGGACTTTTCTGTTTCTAAATGAATTTCTGTATAGCAATGTTACTGATTTGGAGTGTTTAATTTTTATCCTCCTATGCTAATGAATTAGTTCATTAATTCTAAGTGTCTCTTGGTAGAGACTTTTGGGTCTTCCATATAGATCGTCATGTCATTTGTGAATAAGGAAAATTTAACTTCTTCCTTTAAAATTCTTATTCCTTTTATTTCTCTCTTGAAAGTTGCTTTAGCTAATGTTTCCAAAACTATGTTAAAAAACAGTAGTGATACTGGACATTATTGTCTTGCACCAGATTTTTTTAGTGAAATCTTACTGTTTTTATCTATTTAAAATGATATTGGGGCTGGGGAGAGAGCACAGCAGTGTAAGTTCTGCCTGCCAACCTCAAGGTCCTGAGTTCTATCCCAACACCTTCATGCTGTGCCGGTCCCAGACACTGGGTGCAGTGTGCCAGTTCTGAAACAAGATATGACAGAGCATGCCTGAAGTCCCAGCACTAGGAAGGCTGTGACAGGAAGATCATTGTAAGTCTGAACTGTGTAGCGAGACCCTGTATCAATCAATCAATCAATCAATCAATCATCAAATGAGGTTGACTCTGTTATAGACGACTTACATCAAATTGAGATTAAAGACAATGTGTTGCAATTATCTGTAGGGGTTTTTTTTCTGCATCTATTTATATGATCTGTATTTCTTGTTTTTGGCTCTGCTCATACGGTTTATTACACTTACAGATGCACATATATAGAACCATCCCCGCATCCCTGGGATGAAGCCCACTTGGTCACAAAGTATAATCTTCTTGAGGATTTCCTGCATTCTGCTTTCTAGTATTTTATTGAGCAGTGTGGCATCCATGTTCATTAGGAGATTGGCCAATAGTTCTCCTTTCTGGTTGGGACATGCTCTGGTATTGGTATCAGTGTAATACTTGCCTACCTGAAGAAGTATGGGAGAATTGCTTCTTTTTCAATTTCATTTAAGAATTTGAGTATTGGCATTAAATCTTCTCTAAATTTCTTACAGAATTCAGCTGTCAGTCCTTCTGCACCAGGGCTTTGCTTTGTTCTTAAGTTTATGATTATATTTTCAATTTTAATAACCAATATTAGGTTATTCAGAATTTTTATATCTTCTTGATTTGGTTTTGATAAATCATATGTATCTAGGAATCTGCCTATTTCTCTTTTTCTCCATCCTATGAGAGTAGAGGCTTTCCAATTAGGTATTAATGATTTCTAAATTTCCATGTTCTCTGTAGTAATTTCATTCATTTCATTCCTTATAGCATAAATTTGAATTTTTAATGACATTAGCTAATTTATTTAATTTTTAAAACAACCAACTTTTTGATTCATTAATTCTTTGTATGTTTTCCATCATCCTTTGATCTCAATTGTATTAATTTCTTCTCTGATCTTTATAGCTTCCTCCCATTGCCTTGGGATTGTTTTGCTCTTCCTTTTGTAGAATCTTGAGGTGCAACATTAGGGTATTTATTTGTTCTCATCTGTTTTCTTAATGTGAGAGTTCACTGCTATAAATTTTCCTTTGAGGACACCTTTCATTGCATCCCACAAATTCTGGTGAGATGTGTTTGAATTTTCATTTGATTGTAGATAATTTTTAATTTCTTCTTTAATTTTATCTGTGGCTCATTGGTTGTTTATGTGGATATTAGTTACTTTCCATGTGTTTAGATAGTTTTTGCAATTTCTTTTGTTACTAATTTCCATTTTCATTGCACTATGATGAGCTAATATGCATGGGATATTTTCAATCTCCTTTCATTTACTTTAGCATATTCTATGGAGCAGTATGTGGTCTTTTTTTTTTGAGACCAATCCATGCTCAGCCAAAGAGAATGTGCATTCATATGTTGTTGGGCGGAACTCTCTGTAAATGTCTTCTAAGTCATTTTGTTCAAAAGTTTGGTATAGTTCTGCTACCTCCTTGCTAATTTTTTTATCTACTTCATTTATCTCACTATGATAATCCTACACTGAGATTATGTTACTATTTATTTGATTTCTATGTCCTTTAAAGTTAGACTTACATAGGTGAATGGTCCCATATTTGCTATATACCTACTTGTTATCTCTCCTTCTTGAAGTTTTCCCTAACAAGTAATGTAGTGACCTTCTTTATCTAGTTTGATTATTCTTGGTTTAAAATTTACATTGTCCTCAAGCAGAATAGCTATCCCTGATTTTTTGAGGATTCCTGTCACATGGCGTACTGTTTTCCATCCTTTGACTTTCAGCCTATGAATTTCCTTTTGATTTAAATGCATTTCTTGTATACAGCATATTGTCGTGTTTCTTTTTTTTTTTTTTTTTTTTTTTTGTCTTTTTGAGACAGGGTCTCACTATTCAGTTCAGGCTGGCCTTAAGCTCACTTTGTAGCTCAGGCTGGTCTCGAACTCACAACAATCCTCCTGCCTCAGCCTCCCGAGTGCTGGGATTACAGGCATGAGCCACCATGCCCAGCTCTAACGTGTTTCATTTTTTGATTCATGCTTGCAGTTTACATCATTTAATTGGTGAATTGAGGCCATTTACACTAATGGTTACAACTGATACATAATTGGCTTATCTCTGTCACATGATTTTATCTCTGTAGTTTCTCTACTTTTCCTCTCTGTTTAATTGCATGTTCTGCTTGATACTTTATTTCTGTTGCTTTTCTTGGAATTGTGATCAATTTTGGCTCTTTCTAGAAAATCTTTCAGTACCTCTTGTAACATGTGTTTGGTGGTCATGAATTTCTGTAGTTTCTTTTTGTCATAGAAGTATTTGATTTCTCCATTAATTTTGAAAGAGTATTGCAGGGTACATTAATCTGGGTTCACAGTTATTCTCTTTCAGGAAAGAAAACACTTCACTCCAAGCTCTTTTTGATGTGATAGTATATGTCGAGAAATCTGTTGGGATTCTGATGAGCTTTCCTTTATATATGATCTGTTTCTTTTCTTTAATAACTTTTAATGTATTTTTCTTATCTAAACTTTCCAGGATCATGATTAGTATATATCTGGATATAGACTTATTTACATTGATGCTAAAAGGAGTTTTATACACTACTTATCCATATGTAACATTCTTTTCCTGTGGTTGGAAAGTCTTCTGCTATGACTTCTGCAAGTATCATTTTTATATCTTATATTTATTTATTTATTTTTTGTGGTACCAGGGATTGACCATGCACTAGTCAGGCAAGCACTTATTCCACTGAGCTACCTCCCTGGCTATGTCTTATATTTACTCCTTTTTCATTCACATATATCAGTCTTATTTTGTTCAGTTTGTCAATTTGTCATCATCTTATAGCTGTTCAATCATTATTTCCTGGTTCTTTGTTATTTTTAATACATCTTTCCTCATCTCTAGGCAAGGATGTCTTTAAGATCTGAATGTCTAACTTCAGTTTCATTCAAATGGTTTCACCAGCTTTTAATGGAATTTTTAATTTCCTGAATAGTTATTCAAATATAGTTCATACATTCTGTTTGTTTACTATATATTCCACTCAAGTGTTTCCAGCATTTTTTGTATGGTTCTCTAGTTTTTATCTATGTCTTCATTTGATGGGCTGAGAAATTCTTCAATGACTGTTACCATTTATCTTTTTACCTAAGAGGTTGTTTCTGATCCTAAGAGGTTGTTTCTGATTTTAATTTCTTCTAAATAGCCTTATGGAGTTGTTTATTTCAGTTAAAATTGTTTGGTACACTATAGTGCTTATTGTACATGTATATAATGTGTATAATGTGTAATTAAACTAGAGCAAAAAGCATTTATCTTTAAATACTCATAAATTTTTATGTATTGAGAATTTCATACCCATTTTTTTCTAGTCACCTTAAAATATAGTGTTTGTACCAACATCCTACTGTGCTATAGAAAACTCAGAGGCAATCTCTCATTTCTAGTTGTGTTTTTGTGCCTCTAACTGAATTTTTGTCCTTCCTCCACACCCAGCCCTTCCCAGTTTCTAATGCCTGCTATTCCATTTTATAGTCTTCAAGGTGCAGTATTTAATATTTTCCACAAATGAATGATAACAGGGCATTGGTCTTTCTATGACTGCATTTTTCACCTAACATAATGATCTCAGTTCAATCTATGTTTCTGTGTTTCTATACACCATTGGATATAAACAGCACCTTAATTTTCTTTATCTACTAGTCCACTGGAAGTCATCTAGATTGGTTCATATTTGAAATACTGTAAATACTGCTGAAATAAGCATGAGGTGCGATTATTTTTAGGTGTAATTATTTCCTCTAGAACCTTACACTTTGTTATGTTGGTTGAGCTTTTAATGAAAGAAAATAATATCTCCTTTGTGGTTTTCATTTGCAACACTTATCATTAGTGATTTGCACATTTGTCCCTGCATTTGTTGACCTTTTCTATTTTTTTTTTTTTTGAGAAGTGCTCACGTGAACAGTGCTTATCAGATTAACTCATTATTTTAGATAATTGTACTATTATTTTTTGGTGCTCAACATTTGATTTCCCCATAAATTTTGGCTATTAATTTAATCCTAGACGGATCTTTTAAAATATTGTATTCAGTTCTTAGGTTGCCTGTTAACTGTGTTGATTATTGTCTTTGATGTACAGATTACTCTTAGTGTGATATAATCCCGATTGGCTGCCTTTTGTTGCCTGTGACACTGAGATTGTACATTAAAAAAATTATTGCTCTCACCAATGTTTTGAAATGTCTTGCACACTTAATAGAAGAGAAAAAATAAGAACAGAAATAAATAAAATGAAAACAAAACATATAGAAGAGTAATGAATTGACGATTTGGATTCTTGAAAGAGTACAAAACTGATAAAACTTTAGCTAGACTAAGGAAAAATGAAAGAAGACTAGAAAGAATAAAATCACAAATAAAAAAGAAAAAGACATCATATAAATATAAACAATTATAAGAGATTTAATGTGATAACTACACAACAACAACAAAGAAACTTGGAAACATCTCAAAGAAATGGATAAATTATTGAACACACACAACCTAATAAAGCTGAATTTAGAATAAATATAAACTAATCATTTCTATGGTATAAAAAATATCCAGGGTTAATGGTTTCACTGCTGAATTGTTCAAAAAATGTAAAGAAGGATTAATTTCATTTCTTCTTTAAGTGTTAAAATGACATAAGAAGAACTCTGCCTATGTCTCTTTGTGAGGGTACCATGATCCCAGTAACAAAACCAGACAAAGATTCAAAAAAGACTAAAGCATGGATTCATATTACAGATAAGCATAGACACAAATGTTCCCAATAGGTTAGTAGCGATCAAGTTTGACAGCATACAGAAAATGTCATATGGCATGATCAAAAATGATGTTTTAGCATATACAGATTAATAAAGATGATATAGAGACAGCAACAGAATGATAGGCATGCAAATCGATAAAGACATTACACTTCAGCTACAGAATGATGGACCAAAATGTGTCCTCCTCTCAACAGATGCAGGAAAAGCATCAGTAAGGTATTTTCTTTTGTTCTTTTGAAACTTTAATAGTTTTTATCTGTCTTCTTGTGGTTGCTTTTATTATTATTAGGACAGAACTCAGGGACATGCTTTTATGTTGAAGTGTTACTCTGCATTTTTAGTGTAAATAAATTAAGTAGAATTTGACAAAATATTGCCTAAAATTCATTTTGAAATTAAATATCATTTACTGTAAATACAATAACACAACTTTAATTTGACAGGTAAATAGTTCATCATTTCTCCCTCTTCTGTTATTTTCATGAAGTGATAAAAGTGTTATGATCCATTTTCTGCTTTCTCCACCTTGAGGAGAGTTTCGTGTTTCCATTGTACATACTGTGCTCAGTTTATATTCAGTTGGAAGGCTGCCAGTTCCTCACGGCTGTTGCTAATCACTTGGGTTTTCCTCTACTCCTACACAATCTCTAAAACCATAAGCACCCCAGAGGTATGGGTAATTTGTCCCCTGCTCCTCATGCTTTGGGGTTAAGATTTTTTATTCTGTAGTGGTCCCTTCAGATTTTAGTTCTGATTTTTCTAGTTCCTGTATTCATTTAGGAGGACAGAACTCAGGGATATGCCAAAACCACTCTTCTGTCACCATCTGGTTAAAATTCTCTTATGCTTTTCTCCGAAAAATAAAGTCCTTTCTCAAAAAGTCCTGAAGCAATTTCTCCTCAAATATAACCAGATGCCTAAATTTAAATGATAATTAATCACAGGGTGATACTGAAATGTATTTAAAAATTTTGTTTTTAACTGACATAATAACTGCATATATTTAAAGGGTAGAGTGTGACCTTCCCATAGATACATTTGTTGTGTAATGATCAAATATATGTGACATCTATATCTACCAATTTAACTAAGATAAATGTAATTAGTGTATATCAAAAGCATATATTAACATTTTGTAGTTGGAATCTGGTGCTAATTTTTCTTTTTTTTAATTTCAAGTATCTAAAAAAAGTCCTTTTTTTCTTTCTTTTTAAAAGATATTTGTGCCAATTAATCTTGTGAACTTGAGTGAACTATCAGACTCCTGGCAAGGTTATCTGTTCAAGGTGGCAATATGCTCAGCACTGGATTCATCTCTAAATGCACTAATGGAAGGCGGGGCCCAGCTGGAGGAAGTAGGTCACCAGAGGCACACATCGGGGGATTTCTCTCACTAGTGCTCTTTCCCTGGGTTGTGGTACCCAGCCACCAGGAGACGAGCAGTTGTGCTCCAAAGAGCCCTTCTGCTGCTCCATTTCCTGTTTCGTTGCATATGCATACAGCCAACCATGGACTGAAACCTCTGAATCGAAAGCCAAATTACACTTTTCTATCTTCACATTGAGGGTGTTAGATATTTTCCCCTACAATAAATAAGTTCACTTATA
Organism: Ctenomys sociabilis; assembly: GCA_004027165.1. NCBI lineage: Eukaryota > Metazoa > Chordata > Mammalia > Rodentia > Ctenomyidae > Ctenomys > Ctenomys sociabilis. The sequence goes on along the minus strand of PVKA01009320.1, from coordinate 14,453 downwards.
CAACAATCTCACTGGCTATAGAGCTCCCAGGTGTCAGTAGTTCATTTATTTTTTATTTATTTATTTATTTATGCAGTCTCACTACAACGTGGACACATACTGATCCTGCTGTTTTCAGCCTCCATAGCACTGGGATTACAGCCTTTCCCAACAGGTGCGCACGACCACGCCCGGACTCATTCACATGCCCAGACTCATTCCTGGCATGCAGGACTGGGAATAGAACCCTGGCTCTTCTGCTGAGCTACCTATTTGGCCCTTACATAGTTTCTTATAGTACTTGGAAGATGATGCTCTGCTACCTTTTCAGTCATACATTTACCAGAAAGAAATCTGCTGTTCTTATTTTGGTTCCTTGTATGTAACATATCTTCATCTGTGGTCCAACAAATGTATTTCTCTATGTCGGTGTTTCTACAAAATTTGATTTGGATTTGATAATTTTCGTGTTTATGAGTTCATGGGGTTTTCGTTTGGTACTTGACTTTAAAGATAAATAAAATGCAATTATAGTTGTACCTAAAATATCATTATCTCCTAAATCTGACGTCTATGTCTGTCCTACGTATTAATTAGTTAATATTCATTAGTATAAAATGATATGATGATGATGATAATAATAACAATAGTACAGAAGTTTGTCTTTGTATAACTGATGATATTTGATTATATGCCGGAAATTCTGATGTTTAGTTTCCTGAATGCTGGATATTTTTGCCCTCCTACTAATCTTGATTTTTGTTCTGGGATCCATTCACATTATTGGAGACAGCTGGATCATTCAGATTATGATTCTACAGTTTCTTAGGTTGGAGAACTGTGGTCATCAGTATCAAGATAGTTATTTCCCATGATTTTGAGCTTTACCTAGTAACCTGTGAAACATGACCTTTTCTGTCTAGTGGAAATGAGTTCTATGCTTCCCCCTGAGTGACAAGGGACTCTCCTTCCTCTAATCTATTCGGATAGATCATATTTTAGTTTTGTGTAGTGACATAGTATGTGCTGAGCATTGCACAATTAAGTATGTAGTGAGAGGGACCGTCTGCATGTCTTTATAGTTGTTTTCAAAGCTTTCTCTTAATGTATCTTCTGAAAACCTGGTTTTCAGAATGCTTTGCTCTTCCTATGTTGTAAGCTCAACTTTCTAAACTAGGCAAATCAACTAGGCTCTGCCTATACTTGCCCACCCCACAGCATGATACAGAAACTCTCAGTGCAGTCAGAAGAAGCCATCATAGTGTTGTATGATTTTCTTCTTTCCAACTAAGGGCCACTGACCTTCACTGTCTTGTGGCCAAGATTTTAAAAATATTGCCTCATAAGTTTTATTTGTTTATTGACTGACTCAGGGATCAGGGTAATTCTGGTTCATGTGACTTCATTTTGAACCAAAGCAGAGTACTCAGTGGCCTTTTCTCTTAAGAGAAAACATGAAGAAGAAAGGATGTGCTAAGCCATGCTAGGAAATTCACATTCCTGAAACACAGCACATGTAAATGCAAAATCCTTTAGGGATTCATTTCTTTCAAAGTATCATTCAGACTCTGATACATAAAGCATGCAGCTTCATGTCCATCTTCACAGTACCTTTGTATTGAACCTAGCCTGAGTCCCACCTCCATTGACTTTTCAGTGCACCATGACCTCAAAACACCTCTTTAGCTTCTCTTTGCTTGGCCTTTTCTTCCTTTCTTCTCCACCTTATTTCCATTCAGTCCTCAAATAGATAAGGATCAACTTGTCCATGAGCTCAAATTCATATAACCATTCACTGCTTTGCTCTTCTCAGCACTGGGATAGAGCTTTGATCACAATAGATATTTCATGAAACTGTAAATATAGAATATAAATGAGTTAATGAAATGAGACGAGATGCAGAAAGAAAGGACTATCATATTTTAGTGATGAGATGTTTTATGCATTATGAAGTAAGCAAAAACAATGAATGTAAGCTGTCAATATACTAAAAGCCATATCCAATTATATCTATATAGCACCTATCCTTTATATCTCAGAAAATAATTAGCAGTGCAACCACTTGTCTGAGTCAGGGTTTCGAAAGTGACTTTTATGTGGGAATGCATGCCTGAGTGAGAGCTGAAAGAAAAATTGACTAATTTTCCAAAGAGAGAATGAGATTTGGTTGGCAGTTCCTCACCTGAAGAATGAGCCATTGTGTTGACTTCACTGTATAGCTAAAGCGAGAAAAGAGCAAAGGTGCGAGGATGCAAAAGGTGCATCTTCGCACCTAGCCCTTGGTGATCTTGGCCTCTGGCAGCCTGCCTTGCTTTGCTCCCTTCCATAACCTACTTTCACCCTCAGTTTCCCAGCTATTTGAAGGATGTTACATGAACTATCTCACAGGACTGTCATTAAAGATAAATAAAATAATACTGGTAAAATATACACCCAAAGGTGAATCATTTTGAGCCATCCATAAATATTATCAATCGTCATCTTGGTAGCTATGTATGATGTCAAGAAAGCAACATTTTGTGCTGAACATCACGCAAATTTATAGACAGACTTAATGGCTTTAATTAGAAGGTTCAACTGATCCACTTAGTTTTGTATTAGGAATGAGCATTGTTTTTCCAGTTTCTTTTTTTTTTTTTTTTTGAATTGCCTAATTTAGAGCTTTTAGCTGTAAATAATCCTCAAAGTATTCAACATACTTTGTGAAGCAAAACATAGAATAAAATAAAATTACTATAAAACACTATCTTAGAGTTACCAGGTAAGATTTTTTTGCTCACAGTAAATATTATTAGTAGTCCTAAAATTGTGAAAATTTCCATTCTTCTTTCTGGATCAGAGTTCTCCCTAACTGCAGTGATCCCAGAAAGTGGAAGATGAATGCAGTAAGGTCTAACACCTCCTTCCTTGTTAGTATAAACACACCCCAGCAGCTGGGGAGCAGTGAAGTGTTTCTGCTGAGGTGGGCATTTGATCCTGTTACATGGGAAGCTTTCAATAGAAAGAGTACTTTTTCTGATGGCTCCAGGTGCTGGTGCTCCTAGCTTGGGGGTCTCTGGAGCGTAAGTGGGACACTAGGAGTCAACTTAGAGGCTGGGGCATCATTGCTCTCTATGACTAGTGGGGACTGCCCAGAGTCTGTGTGCATCCACCGGAAGCATGGAGAGCAGAACAACAACAGCTGCTTGTAGCTCCTTCATGCCTCAGTCTAACTGCCCTGGATACTGGGAAACTTCTTCTGGCCCTGATTACAATTAGCAGGGAAGAAATCTCCTTCTCTAATCTTCAGTGCTTGGTTGCTGTCTCTCTTCCCTCAGCATGCCTCTCAAATGCTTGGGGAGTAAAGAAGTGAAATGGACACTTGAACTGCAGCACATCTCACTGTCCTGGAGAATAAGATGCAGCTGTCTCCCTGAGGTCAAAACCCAGCCTTTGGGTAAATGAATGTAAATGACACCAAAATTCTACATCCATAAGTATACACACACACACACACACACACACACACACCAGGGAAGAATGAATACTCTTTATCATCCCTTATTTCTTTTATGCCCCCAAATAATTCTTTTCTCCTCATAGTCCTCTTTCGGTAGACATTGGCATACTGGTGGCTATGTTTTTATTTCTTTCTTTTCCTTGAATGACTCCACTTGGCAACAGCAGCAGAAGGAATGAAATTTTTTCCTCAGCTGCAAACTGTTGACAGAATTTTATACACTATGTTTCACAGATATGAAATTAAATTTCTTGACAAAGTTATGATGATGTGCTTTGAATACTTTATAAAAATAATTGAAAATATGGCTCCTTTCAAAATGTCACCCCCCAGGCTTGATTTTCTCTGGATCCTCTGCTATCCCAATTCACAGAGAACCATTTTCCAGAATAACCTTTATTTCTCAAGCCTTGCTTTTTCATTAGATTAATCGAGGAGGATTTTTAAACTACACTCACAATTACACCAGAGAAAATGCCCTAAGGATAATGAAGCATTCTTATTTATTTTTTTATCCTATATAGATATAACAAAATGTGAGCAGATGTAGAACGTTTCTCAGGTTGACATAATATGAATGAAAAAATATTCTTGTGAACAGAATCTATTCAAAAACAAAGTAGAACATCTGCTGGGGTGAGAGCCTCTCCCTGCTAGATGTGAGGTGAGTGTGGAGATGGGTAAGCAATTCTCAACCATCTTCTCTGTTCCTGCTCTGGGATAAAAATATGATATTCTCCACTGACTCAAACTTTAGAATTAGAAGAAAAGAATATGCATGTGGTACCACATTTTGAGACACTGAGGGGATTTTAAAATATTTTCAGAAGTTCTCACTGTCCTTCATGTGTTAGAGATCAATCCGCCTCTCTTTAATCTGACAGTGCAGTAATATGCTTCTAAAGAGTGGAGGGTAGTGGAAGAGAAAGATATGATGTGGAAACCAGTAATGTCAGTTTTCTCCTTGTCACTTCCTCTGAGAGTAACCATCTGTTGATTTCTGAAGTTACTCAAGCAGCTCACCTTGAGACAAAGTGGTGAAGAACTGCGGCTTCCCATATATAGCCAAGAAGCAGGAAGACTGTGTGAACTTCTCAGTCAACAACCAGGTGAGGAAGCCATCTTGGAGTGGGTCCTGGAGTCTGAATGCCAAGAGCCTCATGGGAGACTGCAGACCAGAATTATCCTGCTAAGCTGCTAATTCCTTGCTAAACCCCAGAAGCTGTGTGAGACAAGTAGTATTTTTCATAATCAGCTGTATTTTTGAGTAGCTTGCTACACAGCATACATTAACTGATATAAGAAACCACTTGGAATGTCTGATTCAATATGGAGTCAGGGTGAAAAGAAGAGAATGTATTTAAGATTAACATCCTCTTGGTTTCAGTGCCAGCCTTCTGTCACTAACTATTGTGAAGCTTCACGAGCTTTTACCCAAGAGTGTCAGTCTGCAATTACCCATGTCTAAGGAACACTCAATTTTGGTATCATTCCACCCTATTTTTCCTAGTAAACAAACATTACTAACTGCTAAACCTTTTATATAGGTGTTGTTACCTTTTATTTGTAATACTTATTGTAAAATTTGTTTTATTTATTTATTTTTAAAGGTTTTGTGGGGCAGGAGAGGGTACCAGGAATTGAACTCAGGACCCTGTGTTTGCCAGGCAGGCACTTATTATACTGAGCTATCTCAACTCCTTAATATAAAATTTGGAACATTTAAAATAAAGAAAAAAATAGTATGTTCATAACTCTTTTGTATCTCTGTTTTGATATACATTTTAATAATCGTGGTTGCTAATAATTTCTTGATAATTACTCATATCACTGAAGGAGTACAAGGCATGCTCAATACATATTTGTCAAAAAGCTGTTTCCTGAAAATTTTCCAAAACATTCAAAATTCTTTGTAAATAAATAAATAAATGATGGAGTAATATTGCCTCATGGATACGTACTATCACTTGCTTTATTCTATTTTTTGATACTTGCAAGGAACTCAGTTCTTGCACTTGCAATGCAGCTACTTGTCACACTGAGCTACATCCCCAACCTTCATTTTAAATTACTAGGTGTTACCACTAAATAAATAAAATGAATATTAAATTACTAGATGAAAAATCACAACTATTGGCAACTTTTTTGATATATTTTAAACACTATTTTCTGAAAAAGTGATTTTAAGAAGCTAAGGTTCCCTAAAACAAGGGAAAGATTATTATAACAAAATACAGGAAAACAAATGAGAAAGATGAGAGCCGATGGGTAACAACCATTTATCTACACACAAATCAAACTACATAACTAAATCTAACACTTTCCTTAGCTAAAGATTTAGGGAATCACAAATTGTGGTCAAGAGAACACTGTGAATGCAGTGGAGGATGACAGATAGAGAAAGGAATGTGGATTATGGCCCTGTGATGCCTGCAGACGGCTAGCCAGTACTGAGCTGCAACCTGCAGTGCTTCAGAGTGAAGGCAGGTCTGTAATGCCCTGAGGTCTCCATGTGCACCTATATTTGAATGGAACTTTGAAAGAAGAGAGAGGAGGCAAATGGTGGAAGCCATGGTACTGATGCTCTGTTACAGCACAGCAAGAAGTGGGTAAGCTTCAGGGCTCCTGGTGTAACTCTGAGGAGAATACTTCAGAAAGAAGAAAAATTAATAGCAATTAGTAAGAGTTCAGGAAATATCTTTATATAATAAACTAGCAATACAGCAATCTGAAGTATGCAACGTGGCTATACACCATTGTTGCTTGTATAAGGCTAGCTTACAAGCCCAGGAGTAGTGACCCCAAGATCTATGCATAGCATGCCTGCAATGATGATCAGAAAGTCTGAGTATGAGTAAATCAAGATACAAAATACCACAAGTATTGTGCACGCAAAGTGTTAAGGGAAACAAGGAATCCTGGGTGATGCTGAAGCCATTATGCTGGGGCGCTTGTCCACATCACCTAAAGAGGAAACCCAAGTGGAAAGGAATATGCTGTCCTTTGTGTGTTACAATTGCAATTAATACTAATATTTTTTCTGAACGAATAAAGGAAATAACTTTTTTTCATAAGTAGATCACATGTCATTGTGGTTACTTTCTACCCCATCTGTATTTTGAAGAATATGAATATGGTGAATATGAAGATTGGGAAGAAATACCTGAGTAGTTGCCACAGCATTTAAAAGCCTAAACAGTTTCAGTTTATGCCCAAATATATCTAAGTGAATTGGAAAATGACAGTAATACACATCAATATTATTTTGGGAATATATTTCATTTTTACAAAAGTACCTTTAACAAAAAGCTAAATAATCCAAGCTCCATTACATAAGATTCTGATTCATGAATAAAATATAATGAAGTCAAAAAGCAAGCACTGGAACTCCACCTAAACACCAGCTGTTCTGTCAAAAAGAAATGGAGAGAACAGAGGCAGCTATATGTACATGCCACTCCAGCTACTGGGCTTCAAAGAAACCTGGGCTACAGGTCAACAGAAATGGGATCTTAAATGTTTTCAAACTTTGATTGACAGTTCAGGAAAAACCCTTCTGGATCACTAACCAAATACACGTACTTTAATAAGTCCATCATATTCAACAGCCAGCTCTGTCTTTACTCAGGCTCCCACACACTGACAGAGAATTCCAGGACTAGGTTTCCATGGCCCACATCTGCACAGAGCTGATCCAGTCAGTGGGAACACTCCCTTGTGGCATGCTTGTTCAACAGCAGTCACACGGACAGAGGGGAAATGATCCATCTGGTTTCTATGGCTGTGCTGATGACCAACCTGCATCATCCACTCAGCTGAACTAATCCATAGTGCGGGGCGGCTGTTAGTATCACTGGAAACACCATTTCAAGTGAAAAATGGTCACTTCAGAGGCTGCCTATGACTGCCGAACTGGGCTACGACAACATAACTTTTCAGAGCCTGGATTCTTAGAGGCATGGAATTGTAATTTGGGGAAAGCATAAAGCTTTCATGTATATGGAGGTTACAGAGACTAATCTTCTTTCTCTGATTTTACTCTCATATATAAAATATAATTGACTCAGTTTTACTTTGGCTTGGGCAGTAGCATAGGCACAGACTGTGCGGAAGGCAGTGGGAAAGGAGAGGACCTGAAGGAGCCAGATGCCCCGAGACTTAGCTTTGCCTTTCAGCTTCATCATTGGGAAAATAAATCTGTAACATTTACATAGCTAATTATTTTGAGAGTTATGCCAACTAACATATAGTCATATGAATCCAGCACAGAATCTGGAGTACAGAAAGCACTGTGTAAAATATTTACTGAATGATTTTGCTAGGAAGGGAGGGAGGGAGGAAACATTCTTAAAGAGAGGGAGAAACAAGTTATATCGATCTGATGATGTTCTCACATTCTATTTGTTATCCAACCACATGAATTGAATTACCAAGAAACTGGGTTAAAAACAAAAGTCGGAGCTCAATCATGGGAGCTGTTATTAAGCAAGTGTCATAGGTTAAGCATTTACGTGTATTGTCATAATGACAATAATAGTGGAATTCTTCAAACTATGTGATTAACAACTATGCTGAGTACCTCACATATATCTCAGTCATGATTTTCATAGATTCTCATAAGTAAGTGCTGCATGTGCCTACCCATTGTGTGCTAAGTTCTCCACTAATAACTTACAGGTCACTATGGCCTAGGCAGAGGCCCATGGGTTTCTGATTTCATAACCTCCAGTTTCCATCGTATCAACTGCTTATGCATTCTTCCAAGGAAAGATGAGAGCAATTGTAAAACCACAAAAAGATCAAGGATCAAGTGTAAGTTAAAAGCACAGACAAATTACAATTGAATGCTCAGAAAAAAAGAAGAATGCTCAGGAAATGGTACATTTTGGGAGGAGAATAGGAGCTGATAATCACCTCTAGCACCTTCCATCCCAGTCCACTAAAGGAGAAGGATGAATTGTGCCCCATTTGGGCACCTCAGTAGGTTAAAATAAACTTCACTGTGGAATACTCCTACAGAAAAAAATGAAAGTACCAACCTTGAGTACTGAGAAAAACCCTTGAGTCATAAGAAAGCAACACTGAGCTGCCTATAACAAAAGTTTCCAAGAGGTATTTACATTAGCATGATAATTAAGATGTGTATGTTCTAGAGAAACATGAATTATTTGTTTTCAAATAATTTAAAATTGAAGATTAATTGAAATGTAAGAACTGCAGCCTATCTCGTTTCAATGCCTATCAAATATTGAGAACCAATCAATGTCACATATATTGGAACTGCATTTTAAGTGTGACATATCTGAATGAAAATGTTCTTCATGAGACAAGGAGTGTTTATTGACTGGAGAATATGAGCTGCAGGTATAAAAACATCCAACCTCAATTTCATACTGATTCTAGTTATCTGCATCGATACTGAAAAAACCTTAATTAAAGGTTTTTTGAAATCCACAAATTTCAATATTTGCTCAGTTTTTTAGTTATCTTCTACATGATTTGGTCCACTTAGCTCATGTATCATGAGCCTATGCCTATCAGTAATCTTGTTATTATGCACCAGCCTCAAAACCACTTAGCTTCTCTGTGCTGAGTCCTTTCATTTAGAAAGACAAAAATCTCCTATTATCCTAAAGTATGAAATTTGTCTCTAATGGAAGATCTGTGCCTCCTGGGAGGCATGAGCTTCCCGGGTGTCATGAATATCCAGCCTCACTCTATTCCCACACGCAGCTTCCTGGGAAGTTCATCCCAGAGTGGATGTTACCTGGAAACAGAGCTTTTCTCCAAAGCCTGGAATTGCACATCCAAAAGTGGTGACTTCTCACCTGTGTTTTCTACCTCAGCAGGCCCTGCCATCTCACCACGTCACTCTTGTCTACCCCCAAATTTTGGATTATATTTATTTGTTTATTGTTATTTTTTAAAATGAATAAAAATAGAAAAAAAAACTATGAAGAATTCACTAAACAAAATAATAGGAATTCAACAATGGTTGCTATATTATATATTGTTGCCTTCCAATTAGCTACTCAGATTGTCAGATATAAACATGCAAATTGGCCAAAAGTTACAAAAATTAAAAGGGAGAGAGAAGCTGACCAGACAGCTCAGCAGACTAAAGGTGCCCGCTTTGACAGGTGCAGGGTCCAGGGTTCAATCCCTGGCATACCATGCCGGCCTGCCCCAGGGTGCACTGTGATGGCAACTGAGACTGGGCATGGGGGTGGGCGCCTGCGATCCCAGCACTTGTGAGGCTCAAAACGAGGATAGCTAGGAGTCCAGTCTGTGTAGTTGGACCCTGTACACCCCGTACTAAATACATAACAAATAAATAAGAGAGAAAGAGAGAGAAAAAAAATTAAGCATTAATTGCAAATCTTGTATTGATCACATTGAGACTAACATTCAGAAACATTGTTCATTAACACTTACATTCCTATATATTCCTTGGGAAGGAATATATAGAGAGGTACAGTTTTTCACGTCTGTCTAATTAGATTAAATGTGGCCCAAGACTAAATACAGCCTCTGCGCTTTGAGTTTATAGATAAGTGCACTGCAACCGAATGTACCATGCAAACAAATTGTAATAAAAGCATCTATTCTTGTACCAATTAGCTGAGTCTCAGCGACCACAGCAGCTGAGATGTTGCCTGCCATGGGCTCCGACCTGTAGGCGCACATCTACGTAAGACCGAGACCCACTGACGTCATGAGGTAAGGACTAAACTGCAACCTCTACAGTGGCGATACACGTCACTTTTCCTTTCTACAAAGACTGCATTCTCATATTATGATGTAAAGGTCCCTAAAATTCTCCTGTTTTTGAGAACTTCCTGACATGTCTAGTTTCTTTCTATGCTATAAATCAGGTTAATAGACTGCTGAAGTTTTTTCCATAATTTTATTTATTTATTTATTTATTTATTTATTTACTTTGGTTCTGGGAATCAAACTCTCAACCTTGAGCTTCTGGGCAGGTGCTTGTGTTGCTGAGCTATCTCCCTAGCCCAGATTCCATAATTTTGAATGGAGTAGTATTTCTCTACTTAAAAAAAATAAATAAATAAATAAAATAAATAAATAAATATATATATATATATATATATTTAATTTCATCATCAAATTATATAATATACATTTCCTGGGCAGTGGTATTCATTGTATTTTAAGACAACATTAAACTCTCAATAATCACTAATATCAGGAATAACCAAACTACCTGTTACACCTCTGTCATATTTTATCATGCTGGAAGCATGTAAAGAAAACTAAAACTAAGGGTTCATTTAAATATTTTATAAGCAAGGTTGTAAAATACACAATAGTAAAGAAACTAAAAAAATATTGAAGTGCTGAGGAGATAGCTCAGCAGTCTAAGCACCTGTCTGGCAAGTACAAGAATGCAAGTTCAATCCCCAATACCATCTGCTATGCTGGTGCCATGCCAAGCTGGCCACAGAAATTGGGCATAGTGGCATGTGCCTATATTCTTAGTTCTGGGGAGGCTGAAACAGGAGGATCACTATAGTCCAAACTGCTTAGGGAGAACATGTACCAAACAAATCAAATATATTTTCTTAATCTTAAAAAAAGAAAACATAAAGAAAAATAAATTAATCTGCACTTACGTTTGAAAATTTCCATGACTGTTGTGAAGAAGGTAAGAGAGTGGAGGACTCCAATGTAGGACAACTTCCTCTGTCACTGATGAAGTCACTTCTACATTTCCACTCAGTGTAATCTCCTTTTTTTTATGCAACTTTAACAAAAGACCAGCCCGATGACCTTGCTCCCTTCTAAAGGTTCCATGGACATGTGACTGTTAAATGGGTTCACTGCTTGTCCTGTTACAGACTAATGAGGTGTTTTCTGACAAAATTTTGTACCGTTTCCTACCTTTCCCATCTGCACTTCTCCATAACCTCTTGCTGTTGGGAGATGACTGTTTTATAATCCCAGGGAAGTGGCAGAAATAGTTGTTATCATGCAATGTTCGGCATCATATACTAACTGTGTTGCAAGACATTGTTCACATATCAAATTAAAATTTAATAGGAGTGGTTTTTGTCCTATATAATGCCTACAGCACAAGATTCCTGCAATGTAGTTTTACTGTACTTTGTTGTAGTGAATACAATGAAGTATCCCACAAGTTTGATCAGTGTTTGCAGCTATTACTGTGTGACAGCACATACAACAGTGTCCCTAGGAACAAGTGTCTACCTTTCTTCTTCCTTCACTGTGGAATCTTCACATTTGTGTCAGCAGATGCAGTGATGTCAGACCTGTGCCCACAGGACAACTTCACTCAAGAGCATCACAGGTGTTGCTTTCAAATACGTCAGCAATTGTGCTATTGTCTCATGGACCCTGATCCTTTATTAATACCTGACTTCTTAAGGTGTACACATTTTGAGACATCAAACTAGAAGTCTAACTTGAAAATCAACATCATCCTAATAAAATTCCTAGTAGATACTAGCTAATTCAAAATAAGTGTTTGCTGAGAAACTAGGGTATAGTCAGAAATTTTTTTCAACAGAATGAATTAGAAATGCTCTTTTTCTTTCACTTTGATTATATTAAACTGCATCTGAGTTAAAATAAATGATTTAGGGCTGGTGAGATAGGTCAGTGGACTACAGTGTTTGCTTAGGCAAGCGCATTGACCCCAGTTCGATCCCTGGCACCACATGCCACACCAGCCCAACTCTCAGGGTGGGCTGAGTTAGCCAGAGTCCAGGAATAGTGGCACACATCTGTAATCGCAGCCCTGGGGAGGCTGAAAGCAGGAGGATAACCAAAAGTCCAACCTGCATAGTGAGATCCTGTAACAACCAAATAAATAAACAACTTTTAAATCTGGTGGTACTACATATATTTACATTGTTCTACACCTTTCACATCATTCACCCACAGCAGTGTTCACCTCATGAAAACTGGAATTCTGTACCTCCTATAAAACAGTTCCTTGTTCTTCCCTCCCAGTGACTTCTGGCAATTACCATTAGTGCTCAGGCTCTATGACTTAGACATATGTAAAGGACCATTACAGCTGGAACTGTACAGTGTTTGTCCTTTTGTAATAGGTTTGTTGTTGGCCCACTGATGGACACTTTGATTGTTTGATTTCCTCACTGAAGAGCTTAAATGTCCACAACAAAAACCACTTTGCCTGTTTGAAAGGATATTCTTCAAAAGAAATACTAATAGGCAATAACAATATAAAAAATGTTCAACATCTTTTGCCTTCAAGGAATTGCAAAATAAAAACTACACTGAGATTCAATATCTAGTGAAAATGATTATTCTGCAAAACCTGCTGGCAATATTGTGGAGAAAAAGAAGAATTAGTGATGCCTCTATGGAAGTAAATATAGAGGTCTTTGAACAAACTAAAAGTGTATCTGACATATGATCCATCTATACAACTCCTAAGTATAAGCCCAAAAGAAATGAAATCAATGTGCATATCATGCTCATTGGAATAATATTTCCAATAGCCAAGATAGGGAATCAGTCTAGACGGTGGAATATCATACAGCTATGAATAAAAATTAAGTCCTATCATTTCATGGAAAAAATGGATTGAAATGGAGGCTATCTAGTTAAGTGAAATAAACTAGAACAAGAGGGACATGTGTTCTGTGTTTTCTCTCATATGTGAGGACCAATGAGCACCTTAGTGACATCAGAAGTGAAGACAGACAATTGGAAAGGAAGTTTTATTTGTTTATTTATTGTTTTTAGTTGTTTTACATTGTCTTTGTGTCACAGATCAACCTGAACTATAAATTTAAGTTCCTCTTGGCTCATTTCTGAGCATAAATCCTTTCTTGCTCATCAAAGAAATTTTCTAATTTCTCTCATACTCTTTTCCTTTTGGATATCCTAATTTTTAATTTCTGGCTCTGAAAATGAAAGGGAGAGTGAAGAGGATGAAGAAAAGAGAAGAAAAAGCTTATGGCAATGCCTGTCTACCTCTGTGGCTGTCATGGTCATCAGTCAAGAGCACATGTCCCTAGTACTTTGAGGACAAGGTCTTTTTTGGCTACTCTGGCTCCCAAAGGCTGTGCACAATTTATTTCCATCATGCCTGCAGAGCTACTGCTGCATGGCTGTGGGTTGGGTGCTCTACTGGCTTCAAGCTAAAATCAATGAACATATTCTGTTCAAGCCTTCCCTTGCAAGGCATAAGTCTTCAGTTGGCTACAAATAGTCAGAAGCAGGCACATTCAATAGATGGATTTTTTTCTAAATGAAGAAACAGACTCATGGTACTTCCCATTATGCATTTCACCAGGATGCCTTTAGAAATGGTTTTCACTATGAAATACAACTAATTCACCCTTTTCCTGCAATCTGTCTTTATGGAATGAAGTCATTTACACCTGAGATAGTTTTCAAATTTTACTTTTCAAGGATTTTTCACTAAAATTGCACAGATGAGAGTTATAAACATAGATTTTTAGCACAAAACAAAAACAGTGTCCAAAAACTCCTATGTGTTATATAAAAAACAGAACTATGTAGCCACTAAAGCCTGAAATTATCAAGAAAGTGCAGGTAAACTGGATTCTAAAGAATGATTAAACATTAGCAGAAGGGGGTCAAAGACAGAGATAGAGACAGAGATAAAGAGAGAGGCAGAGATAGAGACAGAGACAAAGGGACAGAGAAGGACACACACAAAGAAACAGAAAGGAAGAGATGGAATGACAAGATAGAGACAGAGACAGAAAGACAGAGACAGAGATAGAAAGAGACAGAGAAAAGAGCAGAGGAGAGGGGAAATAAGGGGCGAAGCAGAGAGGGAGAGATGGAGTGATAGATAGAGACAGAAAGAGAGAGATAGATGGAAAGAGACAGAAGAAGAGAAAAGAGAAGAGAAGAGGAGGGGAGGGGAGGAGAAATGAAGAGATGGGAGAGAAGGGGAACAGAGGGTAGGGAAGGGGACAAGAGGACGGGA
>PVKA01009319.1:23565-69031 GCA_004027165.1 Ctenomys sociabilis | reverse complement strand
TGCCACCAACATACCTCCCAGATATAGAGAAATCAATCCTAAAATTTATTTGGAACCACAAACGACCTAGAATAGCAAAGGCAATCTTGGCCAATCAAGACAAGGCAAGAGGCATCACAATTCCTGATTTGAAATTATACTACAAAGCCACTATGATAAAATCAACATGGTATTGGCAACAAAATAGACCTGAGGATCAGTGGAATAGATTAGAAGATGCAGAGGCATCTACGAAAACACTCAGCCATCTTATCTTCGACAAAGGGGGTACACAAGCTCACTGGAAGAAAGACAGCCTCTTTACCAAATGGTGCTGGAAAACATGGCTTTCTACATGCCGAAAACTAAAACTTGACCCAGCTCTATCACCATGCACTAAGTTAAAGTCAAAATGGATTAAAGATCTAAACGTTAAAACAGAAACACTCAATCTCCTGGAAGAGAAAGTAGGAGGAACTCTTGAAGGCAGGGGCTTTAGTCCCCTAAGCTATCTCGCTGGCCCCTAGCTCATCTCTTTAAACATTGAATATTTCCTGTATTCAGAAAAATAAAAGTGTTACAGTCATTTTGCTTACCATGCTGAACATCTTTCCTGAAGTTGTACTAATGCTGCCGGCTGATAGCAAAAATAACATTTGTTCAGTTATTTTGAATTCAGATACAGTTGTTGGCTAAGTCAGGCTGTTTTTTTTTTTTTTAATTTTTAAAAAGAAAAAGGCTAACATTGAAACTAAGTCTCCAAACAGGTTGGTAGGACAACAGTTGGTACTCTGTTGTTGCATGTCGTCCTCTTTGTCGTGTTCACAGTACAGAGGTGCCGCTGTGAATTCTTGTGCAGATAGTATTAGCGTGAGACTTTCTTTTCAGTGTTAAGTCAGGCTTTCAATAACTATTTATGACTTTGTTTTTCTGAGAACCTAAAAATGCTTTGCTGTAAAAGGAATAAAGATGCTTTAAGGATGTAGGTATATATTCTATGTCTAGTACTGTTATTAGTGGTCAGCAATTCCCTGATGAAAACTCTAATGGTTTTATTTGCCTAGTGGATTTGTTATTGAGGGTGCTTGCTTATGCCTGTGTGTGTGACGAGTGTGTGACCAGTGGCTGAAGAGTGAGGGGCGCGGAAGGCAGTGTGAGTGGGGAGCCCTCCCGCCGCGGCGCTGCACATGCCACTCAGATCTCTCCTCGTTTAAGCAAGTCTTTGCTTTTAGTCTTAATTTCTGATTTTAATCACTGTGATGTTTTCTTTTATTTCTTTCTATCTAACTTTACTCTGAAAATACTTATGCATATAGAATAGCAATCATTATTTGTGCCAGCACTTCGAGTATATCACAGACATCACTTGTGCTGCTGCATAGCTTCAGTACACTCTTCACAGCTCCCGTTGCCTCGTAAAAGAAGGACGCGATACCCTCTTCACTGATTGAACAGGCTCAGAGGGTCTGCGCTATGAGCAGCGTCCTTCTCGGCTTCTCACATGTCTTTGCTCTTCTACGTAATTCTTCCTCTCCCATCTCTTCCTTGGGTTTCCTTACTGGTGCCTGCTCCACACGTCCCAAATATGCCCGATGTGGTGAGAGTTCTCTAGAGAAGCAGACTTGATAGAAAATACCAGTTGCTGTTCTGGTGTGTTTACCGGGCAGTCCAGCAAGATCGGATCGGGGAAGGTGGATCGGGGAAGGCCATGGCGACCTTCTGCCTCCTGGAGAGCCAGAGGACACCACTGCTGCTCAGCCAGGATGATGTCAGAGGACAGGAGCATGCAGAGGCCCCAGCCAGAGGGCACATGGAGTGCATGAAGGTGGAGTGGCAGCAGCACAGGGCTCTGGGACGCACCATTAGGCCTAGAGCAGACCTGCAGGGCAGCAGCCAGGCGAATCAGCAGAAGGCTGTCCTCAGCAGGCTCATTCTGCGCTGCTTCTCCGGCCCTGGTATGCCTGCTCAGTTAGGCTGGCGTGCGTCACACAGCAGTGCACCTGCTCCTTTCCTGTCCCCTGGTCCACACTCCTGCACAGGTGTTTCTCTTGTGCATCTGCGTCCTGGTGCCCTGAGTCACAACTACCTGCAGAGGCTTTGGCTCAGGGCACTGCTGAGGCTTCCTCGTGCTGCGCTGTCTCTGTGGGTCTGGCCCTCTGGGTCTTTCTGTTCTCACTGAGTCCTGACAGTGAGTCATCATCCTCTGCACTACACTGAGCCCCTAGACACCCATGGTGCACCCAGTCCCGTGTTGCAGAGCCTGAAGCTCCTGTGGAGTCACCAGGGCCAGTCTGCCTTGGGAAGCTGAAGAAACTGAAGACCACAGTCTGGGGGTGGGGGCAGCAGCAGAAGACAGGACTGCTCAAGGAGATGAGAGTGTTCAAAAGCAAGTGAGTTTCTTCCCTCTTTCCCCTGTGAAAAATGCCATGCAGGGTGAAAGCCTGTTTGTTGGTGCCACCTTTAGCTGGCATGGGTCTTCTCTGTGTTGGCTTACATTCCCTCATGGGCACACTCAGAAATATGCCTTGCCAATCTAGACTTTTCTCAGTCCAGCCAAGCTGCTAGCACAATTACTGATTACAGCTCTTCAACTTATCTACTGATTGCTATTGAGAGAAACTGGGGGCTGTCGTAGCTGCACAGCTGGCTGCACAGCTCCCCTGCCTGCCCCGAGGAAGCCATGGCATGTCCGAGGGGGCCCGTGGAGGGACGTCTCACCAAGTCATTGCTTGACGTCATTCCTGCAGACATAGGTGTTTCTGCAGAGTGAGCAAAATCTTGGGTTCTGAGAAAGCCAGCATTTGCTTTCTGAGGTGTTCTCTGTGAATAAATTGAGAAAGCCCAAAGCTGTGGATGTGCCACTTGTGCGACCCTGTGGTCCCTTCGTGATTTTCTCCCTTTGACCATGTGCACAGTCAGAGTTAGTGCACTGTCTTGGTTTTAGTTTTTGTGTGAGCTTTAAAATATGAGTTCAGTAGTAGAGCTCTGAAAGTGACATGGCGCTCTGACGTTGTGAGAGTGCAGTGCTCTACGGTGAGTGCTCTGAGTGTCCTTGGGCACAAATGTTAGCCTTCCACCTCGCGCTCACGCGAGGTCCACAGTTTCCCTTCAGTTTTAGATGAACAAGCTGGTGTTCCCTACAACTCAGCCCAGTCTTTCAGCGACACACGCACCTTCAGGGCTCCAAGGGTTCTAAGAGTGACTGTATTAAAATGGGAGAAAATAAATAGACATTTATATGGAAGCTAATATAAATTAATTTTAAGAAATGTATTATTTTAAGTATAGAGCTAAAGACAAGAAAAGTAGCAAATAACTCTTAGTATAATCAGTATGAAGATTTTGAACCTATAGTGAATGGTACTTTTAACATTACCCTTTAGTACTAATTTTCTTTTTGTTGGTCTATTTTTTTGGTCTTTGTTATTCTCTGCTTCCTGGTGCAGCATTAAAAATAGAGCCATGTCACTAAATCTGCTGTAGTGTTTTGTGTGACGTAGCTTTGCATCACCTGTAGGTCTGCTGACTCTGAATTAAGGAGACACGAAGTCAAGTGGGACAAGGAGCTATTCCTGTTTTGTAAATCCCATTTGAATTGGATTAATTGTAAGGTACGGAATTATGTCAAGAAACCTAATGCCTATTCACATCTTTCTAATCAACACATTGCCATATTTTATGTGTGTTGTTCAAGCTCCCAAAACTTTCATGTTATTAAAAACAAAATGAATGAAAACCCTCACATGATTGGGCTTCTGCTAGGATACAGAAGGTTGTTTGCTTACAGCAGAATTCCCCTTTCTTCTGCTGACCCTGCTGAGTTGCCTTTCTCCACGTAAGACCAGCAGAGAAGGACATACTCGTTTCCACATGTGCCTCCTGTCTATTTCAGTCTTTACAGGATGACAAGTGCTGTCTGGCTTTCAGATCAAAATTACTCAGACACCCAGAGAAGTTTGCGGGAAAAAAAAAAAAAAAAACATGTATAAAGAACATAGCAGCCAAGGAAACCAAACTGAGGTAGGACCCAGGTTTTAGAACTATTAGAACACTTAAAATAATCATGGCTGTGTGTTAAAGGTTCTAGTGGAAATAGTGGAGAATATGCATGTGTAAGTGGGGAATTTCAGTAATGAAGGAGAAATTTTAAAAAGAAAGAAGGTGTAAATATGAAAATGCTAGAAATGAAAAGTGGTAATAGAGATGACACTTTTGTCATTTCTGTGGGGTCTTCATTCAGCTGAGAAATAAGCAGCACACTTGCAGGTAAGTTAGACAGCTTTTCTCATACTGAAACACCAAGAAAAAGCAAAAATGAAAAGAAACATAGTCTTTAAGAAATTTGAGGTAATTTTAAAAGTTCCAACATATAGGTGATTAGAATCTCAGAATGAGAAGAATGTAAATAAATGTGGACTCCTGGACTATATCAGATTATTTTGCTGAATTCACATACCTATAATATTTAAATAGCAATGGAATACCCATCTCTGACAAAAGTAAACAAAAAAGGGGGATATAAGTGGAGGACAATTTTGTGTCTGTGTATACAAAATAGTTAGGATATACAGCTACTTTCTCCTAATTCAGTGAGAAGAAAGATTTGTACTAATAGTGTTTGGACAGGATGTCATGTCTGCGTCTTGTACTGTGAAAAAGCACTATAAAGACAATAATATGCAATATGTTAATTATTGAAACTGTTCTAACCTGTTTTGAAACTGTCTCATTGCTATTTGTTTTTCAATTAAATTAATTAAAAAAGATAATTGGAGAGAATTTACTAATATTAATGACAAAAACCAAATAACAGCTCTGGGAAGCTCTAAAAACGCAAGTAGAACAAGTATGTCTCGGGTGCACACACAGCCCTCCCCATTCCAACTACAGAAATTAAAGATGAATGGAATGACAGAGGTAGCCATAGGAAGAAGAAAAGGTATTAAATAACCAGAGATAAGAAGCAGAACACAGTTTTCATCAAATCTAGGCAGAAGCTAAACGTAGAATCCTATGTCCAGCAAAAAGTTGTGTAAACTAAAATCAAGGCAAACCTGTCAGAGACTTCCCTGTGTTTCTCTTAATCACCAACACTTACATGTCTGTGGGGATGAAGGTAACAGCCATGCTCGACCAACCTGGAAACCGTGATAGTAAAGTGTGTGTCTCTCATGTCTACCCATGACTTTGGAGGTCTGATTCCCAGTTCCTTGCTGTGTCTTTGCTGGCTTACAAAGGAATGGGTTTGGGCTGTGTATCAGTCAGTATTCTCCAGAGCAGCAGCGCCATTAGGATAGACTGGGTGTGTGTATAGACATCAATAAATTTATTTTAGGGAGTCAACTCATGGGATTCTGGGAACTGACAGATCCACAATCTACAGGATAGCTCCAGATTCAAACACTCAGGTAGGAGATATCGCTCTAATCCCCAGGCTGAATTTCTTATTCTTTAGGAGAACATTCATGTTTGCGTTAAGGCCTTTCAGTTATTTGGATGAGATGCCCACGACAGCTCATGTCCCCGTGATACTGAGAATAATTTCCTTGACCTAAAGTCAGCTGCATGCAGATTCTAGCCACCTCTGCGGAATGCATCTACGGGAAGAGCTACAGTATTGCTTAACGCTTAGCGAGGCCCTGCAGTTAGCCAGGATGATACCCAGAAATGAGCGTCACTGGATTTGCTGTTGGACAGATGGGAAGACTGACGTGGAATCATACAAAGTGTGGAATTGCAACAGCAAATGGCACTGAAACAGCTGTTGCTGTGCTGAGCTATTGAGCGCGGCCTTTGTATCTTTTCAGTATCTCAGAATTATCTAAATATGCTACCAGCCCTAAATGAGATCAGGTACCCAAAGTACTGAATGTAGATGTGCAGCGAATATGCTGGTAATAGTGAGAACTGAAGACAGAAACTGCCGCTGAACATTTGGAACCAGGTATGTATGCTGCCTTGCATAGTAAGCGTGTGCTTTGGTTTTCTTACATTCATTTTAACTATTAGAACCATTGAACTGTATTTTGAATTCTTTTATTCCAAACACTTAGCATCTCCTTGCAAGTCGTCTTGTTACTCACATTGCTGCAAGGCCCTGAGGACTTGCAGTTCACCATTCCATCTGTAGTGAACATGTGCTATTTTGGGACTTTGTGAGGACAGGTGAGCCTTGCATGTTGCTAGAGTATAATGTTGTTGCCAACAGTAGAGATTAATCTGCATGGTGACATCAAAGTTTATTTGAATCTATGCTCCTAACAGTGTTCATAGATTAGGAAATAAGCTTTCAAAGCCCAGTAAAAATTAAATTGTAGGCAAAATCATGGACATAAAGAGCAATTAAGGGCCAGCAAGATAGCTCAGCAGACTAAGTGCCCACTTTGGCAAGTGCAGGGACCAGGGTTCGATTCCTGGTCCTACATGCTGTGCTGGCCTAGCCCCTGGGGCATGCTGAGCGAGCAACCAAGCCTGGGCATGGTGGTGCACAGTAGTTAAGAATGTGTTCTTTGTAGCATATGCCTGGGTCCTAATAATTGTTTTGTCTAAAGAAACTATAACATGCATATAATTAAATTTGGTATCATGCTTATAGAAAATAATAGTGTTTTTATGTCCTGTATGGAAATCTGTAAAATGAGGATTTATCTATCCCCTCAAAACCATACCATGCACAATATCTAACAATTACACTCACTGAGCTAGGGAGAAGTTTTGATGTGGATCTCAGGATTCACACATGGGGGCTTGCAGAGACCACTTGTTGTTCGAGCCCATAGTTAGAGAGTAATTGTACTTCTGACTGGCAAAGATCAGTGCTTACAGTTTGGTTACATAACAGATTATTTAAGAGGCAGCAGATTTTGTAACATGTCTCTATAATTCTGTACTAGTTGAAGGATACAGATAAGGGCCATTGAACAGATCAGTGTGAGGGCAGCAGCTTCTCTGGCAAGTGACCATTAGCTTCTGTTTCCCTGCACTTACCTAAATTCGTGTTTCATTCAGTTTGTAAAATCATATGCCTCTGAACTTACTATGCTAGCTGGAGTTGTCTGCCTGCTGTAAGGTAGTGCCAAGATTGTATGCGTTCTTTATATTTCCCAAATGTGGAATGCTTCTGTATCAGAGAGCTTTGCATTACTGTCACCACCACCTGACAGAATTAGCTCATAGCATGACAGTGTTCATTTTGGCTCACAGTTCTGGAGGTTCCAGTCCAGGCTCAGGTGGGCCCATTGATTTGGGCCTCTGGTGAGGGCAGTTGGTCATGGCAAGAGGTCCCAAGTAGCAGAAAAAAAGAAGAAAGGGCCAGGGTCTCACTGCCTACTTTCAGCACTGACCCCAGTCACCTGAGGACCTCCCTCTGGGCCCAAGCTCCCAGGGGTTCTGTCACTTCACAGCAGTACCACTTGGCACCAAGCCTATAACATATGACCCTTTGATGGGCATTAAAAGTCCAGCCAATACCTCGCACTGAGATGATCCAGCATTGTTGGCCGAGTGCGGTGTTCTCGGAGACAACAGCACATAATAGCCATTTTGACTGAATAGCTTTGGGGATACAGATTGCCTGCTGCATATAGTGTTTAGTGTGCATTACTTCAATCAGCTGTTTAAAAAATGTAGATTGGGCTAGAAAGCATGTCAAAAAAAATACTGGCTATGAGAAAAGCAGCATTCTTCAAAGGGGAGACATTAGATACATTTTAATGCTAGAAAAAAGAAAGTTGGGTGTAGTGTTTGAAAGACAGCAGAAATTGAGAGTGCACTTCACATCCAGATATGGTTTCCAGTAGCACTGTCCAGTCAAAGAAGCTGCAACACCCTGGAGAAATGGCTGACTCCAGAGGCAGGTGCAGTGGGCCTGGAGTGTTGTGTAAGGCCAGAAAGTGTGGAGACACTCAAGAGACAAAGCCACATGCTTTGATAGGGGTGTGTGAAGGGACAATGGGGCTGACTCAGCTCCACTAGCCCAAGATAGAAGAATTTGAACCACAAAATAAAATAGCCCTACTCCACAACTTGAAATACAGTATAAATAGCTATGAGTCCAAATGGATATTAGTAAATAATTTGATGCATTAATAAATAGAGAAGAAACAGTCTACTGTGAAGAATTCCAGGCCATTTCTGTGCTCTATCCTAAAAGAAAGGGTGTATAATCTACCACTCAAGAGGACCAAAGTGGATGAAAGCCACTTCACAGTAGAGAAATCAGAGATACTGCACAGTGAAGGTCTCTATCAACAGTAACTATCATAGCTTGATATGTTAAGACACAGTAATATTTTTATGGCCTTCCTTGCCAAAACCTACAACCCAGGTCTAATCATGAGTAAAACATCAGACACATCCTAGAAGGTCCCCTTGATCTACCTGAGAAGTATGCCTCAGACTGATGAGCTCATCAGAACCAAAGTAAAGTGAGACACTGTCAGAGCCATGAGAGCCTGAGGAGAGACTAAAACTAAGCATAGCCTGGTGCCTGGGTTGGATCCTGGGCAGAGAAAGAGTAGACACAGCGAATGGGAAGTACCTGTGAACTTTACTTCTGTTTGTTAACTGTGTATGTGTTAACAGTAAATCAGTATTGGCTCATTAGTTGTGACTCTAATAGTAAAAGGTATTGATGACCCGATAAACAATGACTGTGAGACCTGCTGCTCCGTCCCAGCCTTCAGCCTGCCCTTTCCTTCTGACCAGGCCCCGCTGTCCTTCTTTTCTCTTCTCCACCCCTCTGCCCTGGCACTGCTCCATCCGCACTAGCAAAATGCAGATTTCACCAGCTTTGAGATTCCACCTTAGACCTGGAAGACTGGCTATCTCCAAGAGGTCCAGTTACCACTAGCGACACTGCAGGGAAAAGGAACCCTTCTGACGTGGTGGGACTGTAAGCATGCGCAGCCACTGTGTACATCGAATGGAGATTCCTCAAAGACTAGAAGTAGAAATGCCATTTCAGCCGGCTTTTCTCCACCTAGGCATCTCCTCAAAGGAGTTAGAGCACCACAGTACAGTGACTCACGCATGCCTGTGTAAATGGCAGCAGAACTCACCTAGGCTTCCCAGAAGTGGCCTGTCCGTCCATCAGCAGCTGCGTGGATAAAGATGTGTTCTTTACATGTCAAGGAGCACTACTTTACCCCTTTGGGAGGCTATAAACAGGAGGGTCACTATAAGTCCAATTTAGTAGTGAGATGCAGAACACCCTGTAGACCCTTCCCTAAAATGCGCACACACACACACACACACACACACACACACACACACACACACACACAGAAAGTAGATGGACCTTGAAATAATAAAGTGAAATAATTCAAACATGAAACCCTAAATGTTCCTTGGTTACCCTCGCATGGGAAGCCCAGAGCATAGATAACTTGAGCAAAATGAAAACAGATGATAGAGAACAGGGAGCCATTGGAACAGGGAGGAGATTGGAAGACAGGAAAGGCTAGGAAAGAGGAGTTAGGGTCAGTGGTGTTGGCCCACTCCACAAAGTGAATGCAGTCATGGTCACTACAGGCATGTGCTGTAGAAAAGGCCACTCCTACGTGTAAGACTATTTTTATGACTATGAGATTGATGTTGATTCTAAATAAGTTTCTACAGTGGTGAAAAGTAGTTTCAACTCAGCATAGTTGAATTTTCTAAAAACTGAGAATTTTCCTTGTGGTGGTCTGCTCAGGGAACTCCTTTCCTAGATAGTTTCTGTGTTGGTTTTCTTACTTATTCCCAGTTTGCAGTACGGAAGCACAGGGATGACAAAATCCACCTAAAAAAGGCTTTCTCCTCTCCTTGTATCCTTAGAGAAGTATAACTCCATTTCTACTTGTCCCTGTGTCTACATTTACTTAGTCACAAAGCCATTTCTCTGGCAGTGTGCTGTGGAATAGAGCTATAGCTTCAAGAGTCTACATCTAAGCCATTTTCATTGTGCCTTTCATTTAGGGATGTTTGGATAAAATATGACAATATACCTAGTTGCATTCCAGGTGCCAGAAGTACCAGCTTTTGGTGTTTGTTTTCTGGCATTTATGAGTTTCTGTAAGTACACAGGGAGAAGATTTTCAACTGCTGCTCACCATTTGCATTCTGTCATGGATTGGTCAGATTAGACTGTGTCCACTGAGCACCCGTGCATGATCTTCCAGTGAAAAAGGGTAAGAAGGGCTGATTTGGGGCTGTGGAGTGGTGTCAGGGAAGAGGTCCTGCCGGAGGCTGTGGTGGGATTCCTGGGTGTTCTGCAAAGATGCTCTGTTACCCAGTAAATGTGTGCACCTGCCTGTTGGCAGGTGCTTCAGTGGCTGCAGAGCACATGCAGTGTGGAGAACCCCTGTGTTATGGAGAGTGCAGGCGGTGCGTGTACCCGAGGAGGCCATGCGTGCCCTAGAGGAGGCGGAGAGTGCCCTAGAGGAGGCCGTGCATGCCCTAGAGGTGGCTACCATGCCCTATAGGAAGCTGTGCATGCCCCGAGGAGGTTGTGCG
This sequence comes from Ctenomys sociabilis, assembly GCA_004027165.1. NCBI lineage: Eukaryota > Metazoa > Chordata > Mammalia > Rodentia > Ctenomyidae > Ctenomys > Ctenomys sociabilis. The sequence continues at coordinate 58,558 of PVKA01009319.1, read as the reverse complement.
TGTGCCCGAGGAGGCTGCGTGGGCCCCAGAGGAGGCTAGTTTCAGAGAATGCCTTGGATTTATGTCTAGGCACACAGTGCCTCCCGTGTCCCCCTTTCCCCAGAAGTTTTCTGCTGTGGCATTAATTTTTCTGTTGGGCTCAGTCCATTCAGTAGCAGTATGAACTCCTGTCTTGGGTCATCAGAATCATGTCCTGGTGCTTTTTCAATTTTTCTCCATTTTTTGCTCCAGTCTTTGCTTTATAGCTTTGTTGTTGTTGTTGCTACAGATTTCAGCCTTCCCTTTGAGACCTAAAGTGTCCTTTTAACCCCATCCAGACCCTTCATCTATGTGTATTTACTTTATCCAGTCATAAAGCATTATGGCTATTATCAATTAAAAATATCACATTGATGTGTTTGTTTTATTTCTTTTTAAAATTTGATGGATAGATAATAGGAACTTGAATATGAACATATTGCTGAAAAACACACTCCAGACATCTCCTGCTAGCGCTCTTGGGGGTAGTTTCTAAATGAGGCTCCATGTAGCTTATTTCTGTCAGCATGCCATGTTCTAAGTCTGTTCTTGACTGCACGACTCCTGCATGTGAGCTTAGAATCACTTGGTGTATTGAGTACAGGAGACATGACTGATTTTTAAAAATCCTGAAGTAAATTGATCTGTTTTTTCTTTAATTTGCTGTTCTTCCTTCATAGAGGCCATGGAATTTGCTGTTAGAGCAGGTTTTATGTTAACATAGTTGGTATTTTGTGAACAAAGGAATTTGTACTAGTGTAATAGCATAACCTGCACATTTCCTCATTCTTGGTTGCTGCTTGGACGTCTTTCTGGAATATTGCTCTTGTTAGTATTAGATTTAGACTTTAAAGTTGATGCTCTGTGTGCTTCTGACAGTTATTATAAAGTAATATACTGTATAAGTAGTCTGATGTTCATTGAGGGTACATTGAAGTGTTATTTATTTCAGTTATGAGATACAGTGGAAGAAGAGGGCGTAATTCAACATGGAATCGCGAGTGCAGTCTGCTTCTGAGGACTTATTCCAGAAGTATACTCATGAGTGTGCTAACCCACGTGCCTAGTTATCAAGTACCTTGTTTTTGAAATGGCAGACCGAATGAGGTACGCTGCCGGGTCACCCAGTGAACTGCGGTGCGTCCGTGTGGAGCAAAGCCTGGCGATGAGCGTGTCTGTGTTACTTTGTGTAAGGGGCTAGTTCTTCTGCACTCTTATTTTTTATCTAAGAACTGATACATGCAGTTGCCCGTTAATGTTATGTGGGGAAAGTGCAACATTTGGAGACAAAGACGGGTAAGAGATAGTTTTTGCTGCATGCTTTAAATGCTGTTTTAGTGTTTTGAGCTACAACACTGTATTGTTCATTGAGAATAAAAATTTTTGAAGGCAGTGTTGTGCATTCGCATTTATGGTAACACGGATCACGAGAGTTGGGATGTGTGTGTTCTCTAGCAAAGGTGAGGTTTCTTCACGCAGTTCGGGCTTCTCCACCTGGAGCGTCCCCTGGCACTGCAGTTTCTTCACAGTGGCCCTCAAGCCTTCTTCCAGGTGCAGAACCCTCGTTGGAGGAGGCGGTCCCTGCGCCGTGTACGGGGCGGCAGAGAGCTGAGTGGGTCACACACGCTCTTGGGAGGTGCCAGTGCTGCTGTGTACAGTGGGGAGAGAGAAACTGTTGTGCTGTGTTGTTTTATTTTGTCTGCAGAAGTTTGAGTGGTACAGAGGCTTCTCACACACACAGGAGCCCACAGCTGAAGGAGGAAGAAAGGCTGCTTTCTAGTTGATCATCTTACACAAAGGGCTTTGTGCACTGATATGAGAAGATCGTGGGATGGGCACCTACAGATTCACAATTTTCTCTCTAGAAAGTGTTATTTTTGAAGAACTGAGTTAGAATTCCTAAGAGCTCCAGCCTTCTGGATGCATCAGGCAAGGAGTGCAGCTCTGTGCTGTCCTGCTGTGGCAGGATAAGCATCTCTTTTTTCTGTGAGAATTGGCACAGATCATCCATCAGTACATTTTCTATTTATTTATTTATTTATTTATTTATTTATTTATTTATTTATTTATTTTGTTTTTTTAGGGCAGGGTCTACAGGGTGCTCAGGTCTCACTACTAGATCGGACTCATAGTGACCACCTGTTTACAGCTCCCAAGAGTAGGGATTACAGGTGCGTGCCACCATGCCCAGTCTCAATTGCTGCCCCGGGGATGAGGCCAGCGTGGCAGGCCTGGGGATCGAACCTCTAGCCCCTGATTGCATTTTAAATAATAACAGTGATCACCTGTATTTTGGATAAAATTTTCATGGTAAAGATTTAGTTTATGTTAGTAGAAAAATGTATCACCAATCATAAAGTAGAAATTTATGAAGCTTATTAATGGTCTGAGTGTATGTACTTCATGCTAAGCTTTATTTTCTCGCTTTCCTCTGCACCTCCTAATCATTCCCTGCATCTTTAGTGCAGTAATTTTCTCTTTTTACTGGCTGGAAACTTGGTTTTGTTTAGAAAAGAAAAATCCTGGTAGGGAGATTGGTGGAAGAAGCAGAGCTTGGAAAATACCAAGGATCTGGGGCTGGCTGCCTTTTAAATTGCTAATTAGTGAATGTCAGTATTTCTTCTCTCCTAAGAGATTTGCCTCTGTTCTATTCTAAGAGCAAGGACTGCTTTTAAAACACCCTGGGCACTGGATTTGCTGTCTACCACCAGGCCATGCCTGGAGCTCCCACCAGCACCCCTGTCATTTAGCCTTCACAATCTAACTGGTAAGATGACATCTCTTTTCCCTTGCCAACTGAGAGAGTAAAACTGAAGCAGAGAGTAGAAAACAAACATTTGAGGATGTGAATGCTGACAAGTATGAAAGTCAGAAATGAAAATGTCGGCCTCTGTGTATAAAGGGAGAGCAACTGCCGTTCTCGCTAGAACCCTGCGTGCCAGTAAATCAGGAAAGGTGATGCCCTGAAGGGGTTACTCTAAAGTATTACAATAATTGAGTTCAGTAAGAAACTTTGTGCTCACACAGCCCAACGCAATCTCCGTGCCCGGGGTGTGCAGCCTGGGGACCCCGCGCTGGGGCTGCAAGGGGAGGCGTAGTGTCCTTCAGAGAGACTCTTGACAGTGTTGAATTTTGAAGAAGAACCAGTGAAAGTTACAAAATAAAAAATATAAAATAAGTATAGAGAAGTTGTGAAAGATTGCTTAAGAGAAAAGAGGCCTGATAAAGATTATTGCAGAGAACACGAGAAAATATTTAGAGAACAGCTAATACAGAGGTGTGACCACATTCTGTCTGGTGACTACATTTTTTGTGAGTTTGTCCAGCGAGTAAAACTTCTGGTGAGGTCAGTGCTATCTCTTGGCTCAGCATCTTACTGAGCCGTGTTTGTTTTCTCAGATTTAAATGCGGTCCTTTGGCCTCCTTTGGATGCCGACTGCAGGGCGAGAGACTTGGAGGACCAGGGCCCCTGAGCTCGCCTCTGCTTGACACGCAGATGCCTGAGGTGTCAGCAAATATTGGGGGTTTTCATTTCCAGGAGGTTAGAAACCTTACCTAGCTGTCTCCTCTGTGCACATAAGGGCTAATTGGATTATTTTTCCTGAGTCAATAAGGTTTCTGGTGTCAACCTCAGGGAAACAGATGCAGTTGCTTAGATCTCAGATGGCAGCGTTCAGGAGGAGACTGCGGAGGTCGCACTCCCTGTGAGCTCGCCTGGTGCTTCTGACCTTCTCCATGAAAAGCTCTTGGGGTATTGATGCTCCTAGGGGCGGCGGGTGGAATGGTGGTTACATAATTGCAATTCCCCTTTCTGTCAGGGTGGCCTTCATGCAGAGCCTAGGCGTGGATTGTTTCTTGGCAGAAAAAAGGAAAAAAAATCTACTCAGATTTTTTTTAAATGGAAACATCATGAAAAAGTCTCAGTGTCTCTGAAATTGGAGAATGGTGTTTCATCTGAAGGAACTGATGGGAAATATCAGGGTTGCTTCTTAGATCTGACCTTGGTGAGTGATGGAAGCCTTTTGTCCTGCTGTACCCTTTTAGAAAGACATTGGACTTAGTGTGAGGAAAAACACCAGGCAGAAGGCAGGCTTGCCAGGCGGGCGCTGTGCGGTGGTGTCTGCGTTTCTCTGTGATCTGACATGGTCACAGGCCCCCTCGAGCCTGTCCTTTGTTGTCCAGTTGGTGAGCGTCCTCTGTGACTCCTGAGCTCTTCCAGTGGTCCCTTCCAGCTCTGAAGCCTGTTGTTTGTCCGGGAGCAGCCCGAAGACTGGGGAGGCCTACGCTGTGGCCTCCATGCCCTGTCCCAGGGGGAGGCCTTTACAACTCACAAAATATTTTCAGTACAAATTACTTCAACGTTTGTGTTTTGTAATTATGTTCTGAAGTTTATGTTTGTGCCCAGAAGCTAATAGACTGTGAGGAAAACTTTTGTAAGTAAGCAAGCAAGCAAGCAAACAAACAAACAAGTGTATCTGCACGCTGTGTTGCAGAAAGCTCCACACTTTATTCTCCAGGTTTTCCCCTCCTATTCTCAGTGCTCCTCCCTCCCGCTCCTCTCTTATGTGGATGCTCCCTCCCCCCTTTGCACAGCGCCCTGCATGCTTTTAACTTCCTTCACCTGGGCTTTTGCTCATTGAAAGGTAACTGGGGGAGATAGACAGACGGATTCCTCAGTCCCTCCCACAGGTGGGGGATGTGGGTCTGGGCAAATGTCGCCGCCCATTGCTGGTGTCCGCTGCTGGCAGAGGCTGTCGTGTCCTCTTCAGGACCACTTGGTAGTGGAGGACTGGAGCCCTAACGTTGGCAGATTCACTGTCCCACAGCTGTGTGCATGCTGTTGTTTTTTCTTCCATGGCTTCACACTTTAACTTTGAGCCCCTCCTGAATTTCTGTTTAGGGTTCAGTGAGAGTATTGACGTGACCCGGCTCTTTTGTTCAAACATAGCCTAAGGAATATAAAACATTTTATGCGTTTAGCTTAACAATCTCTTTAATGGCAGTGTCATTAGAAAGCTGCCTGTGCCTGGGTTTTGTTGCTGACACTGTCAGTGGCGTCGTGTCAAGCAGCCGTATAGATGGTCTGTGCGGGACTGACCATGGGCGCGTTTACACTATACTGCATTCCTGATGGTGCAGACACTGCTGGGAGTGCAAGCCAGGTCACCTGACTCCTGGGCTGGGCAGTTTCTTCTGCATTCTTTCATCTGCTCTCTTCTCTCAGTGGTACTTGAAAAGAACTCACAAATCACACTGGAGTTGAGACTCTGGGATTGCGACAGGCCATCAGGAGTCAGAAGACAGGGCCATGCTCTGCATCTCTGTGCTCCTTGTTTTCTCTCACTCACCCCAAGCCTGCTCTGTAGCTTGTCCTCTGAGAGTTTGTCAGCCTTAAATGCACCGAACTGTGCACCGCCAAAGATTGTGCTGATTTTGGAAGCAGTGAAAGGCACTCAGCACTTTCGTGTGAAGGGTCTGAGAGCAGGAAGAGTTTGAGAGCAGGATTCAAGTTGGGACACAAACAGGATGCTGAGTTTGGTCATTATCTGTAGCAGTCCTGCCTGGAACCTTCTGACTCTGAGTTTCTGCCTCCTACATCTATCCAAGCTGTACTGTCAGTGCTTCTTGGTTTTAATAACAGTTTTGCATGTGGGGAGGGTTTCCAGACTCCTCTTAAGTTTTGGACATGCAAAGACAGACCTACAGAGAGAGTGATAGGTAGGTATCTGGAGTGCTGCAGTGAAAGAGAAAGAACCAGAAGAAAATCCTGGGAAGTGTTGTTAATATGCACACATGTATTTGTTTTGGGATGGTTCTTATTTGCAAAGATTAGATGAACTAGGAACATAGGAGATGGAGTATCAAGAGATACAAATTTCTTCAGCTGAAATTAATGAGTAATGAACAGCTCTTAGAGAAGAAAAAATAGAACATTAGGCAGGTACATAAGGAGTTGGGAAGGCAATTTAACACACTTCGGCTTTGTTTCTGTGGTTGTAAAGGAGATAGACTAAGTTTTACACTGACTCCTTTCCTAGCTCACAAGTGCAGTAGGAGATGTGTCTGACCTTGAATGGAAGTGAGGTATTCAGTCTGTTTTTCTTGTAGTTATTGTTCTTTTTCCTGAAGGGAAGATATATGCAAATGATTAAAAGAAATCAAATGCAGAAAGACACGGAGAAGAAAAGCCCATGAATAATTCTCCGAAATATTTTTGTATACATGAGCCTATGATTGAGTCACTGTCAGTCATCTAGTGAAGGTGCTATTAAGCTTCTGTATAAGCAGCAGGAACTGTTTCATAACATTGAAGGTGAAGGAAGTGGGTGGTTCTGTCTTCTGCATTTCTGCATACTAAATTAGACTCAACTGTGAGAAGGTACTTGGCAGATTTGTGCCCCCAGGGACAGCCCTGTGCTGACCTTCCTAGCCCCTTCCCAGCCCACACCATCAAGTTTGCACGAGGAGGAATTGCCTTGAGATTGGCATCCGGGCTGGCAGGAGCCTTGTACCTAGTGTCTCACGGTATTGTCCTGCCCCCGCGTGAGCCCACTGCTCTCCTGCCCCGGCCCTCGCTGCCATGTGAGCCCCACTCGCTGTCCCGCAGGGCTGCCTGTGCTGCTGTGAGGCCTCATGAACTCAAACACTCAGCAAAGACCACGTGTCTCTTTGATCAATGGAAACAGATCAGTGTCACGTCTGTGTTCTATGTCATGGGCTGTGTCACTGATGACATAGGTCACCATTTATATGGGCGCTTAACGGTGAATGTGCAGGTCATCTCCAGGTTTCGATGATGCATACCTTGTGTGTGGTCTTGGGGCACTGGTCTCTGTAGGGCTTGTACCCCGGAATCATGCTGCTGAGTTGTAGAAGCAGACCTGCCCAGTAGTGACCTGTAGTATGAATCTGTACATCAACAAGACCCCACAGCTGGCATCCCTGAAGAGGCTTAGCATGTTCTCCATGGTCCCATGTGACAGTGACCCCTGTGGGAGCCAGAAGCACTTTTGGTTGCTGTGATCTCAGGAGAAGCACAGCCAAGACCACCTCTTGAGAACTTGGTTCCTCTTGTGTTCAGGACCCATCTGGTAGGGCTTGACTGTTTTTCTTTCTTTTTCCCCCCTAGCTTTGTTAACTATATTACACCATTTGAATTTAGACTATCAGCGGTTTATCTCATAATTTTCCATGATATTTGTGTTCGGATCTTTCAAAGCTTTCTTAGCACTTCTGATCTTTGTATTGTGCTTTTCCATGTATGTTTTCACTGAGTAGTGGGACTATAAATTCAGAACTTCCAAGATGAAATTTCCTAGAACAGTACTCTAAAGTCCATTTGCAAGCTGCAAATTTAGAACTGTATGAGGGAGAGCACTTGGTCGGCCTCATCTCAGGGCTTCTGCCTGGCAAGGCTCCGCAGTGGTACGCATTTCTGAGCGTTCCCTACTTCTTCAGAAGATAATGAGATACTCTCTAGGTTCTTCAGCCATTTGGATTTTTCGTGCTTTCCATGCATTAATACTTATTCTTTAGAAATGCTCGTATATTCCATGCTCCCATTGCTTTGAAGGTTCTCCTAGAATTATGAAGGCCTGTATTAAGATCTTGCATTGGCAGCAGGCCATATAGTTTCTGGTATTTTGAATCAGAGCCTAAAAATTTAAACATGTGGTTTAAAGAATGTTAGACAAACAGTGCTTCCTATTGGAACCTCATCAGTGCAGGAGCAATGAGCTCAGCTCACAGGCCTCTATTAAAGACATGGCCATGCCCGCCGCTGTGGCCCGTCACTCCATGTGGAGCGTCCACCCCTGGCAGATCCCTTCTTTGGGCACAAGTCCCATTTGGTAGATGTGCCAGGCTGTAGCCTTTCATTATTCCATAAGCTCTCAGCTTGACATGGGGCCACGGACAGAGGGGAATGGAGTCACAAATCTAACAAAGAATTTTCCTGAATGAAAACTGCACAGGGGACTTCTCCACACGGACTCTTCCCAGAGGAATAGGACAGTCTAGAAATTTTGAAAAGCTCTTACCTCACACTGCCTTAAGATGGTGGATAAACAAATAGCAAATACGTGTTTTTGTGCACCACGGAGCTGTCTGGAAAGCACAGGACTGTCAGGAGCTCAGAGTGGAGCAGGAACAGAAGCCGCGAGCTGTTCTTGGAGCGAGGGGAGTCTGGCTGTCACCAGACATGCTCATGGAAGTGGGAAGCAAGTCGCCCTCTCACAAAGCCAGAATAATCCCTTTAAAACTTCCACATGTGCATAACTTTAAAAACTGTACCTAATACACCAGTAATACTAACATTTTAAAGCTTAAAGTTTTACTTAAAACATGACACTTACGACCAAACCCTTGTATAGTAGTTTCCTATATCTATTGTAACAAATTGCTGCAAACTAAGTGGCCTTAAAACGACAGAAGTTGGTTCTCTCGCAGCTCTGCAGGTGCGAAGATGGCAGTGAAGGCAGCAGCAGGCAGCGCTCTTCTCGCTGGCCCTGGAGGAGTGGGCTTCACGCTTCTCTCCCGGCTTCTGGCACTGCTGGCGATCCTGGTGCTCCTTGGCCCCTGTGCAGGGGCATCGCTCTCATCTTTGCTGCTGACACATGGGATTGTCACTCTCTCTGCGTCTCTCCATCTGTCTGACCTTCGCGTTCGAAGGACCCTAGCCATAGTTGATGGAGGGGCCCTCTAATGCTCTTCAGCCTTATTGTAGTCCTGTCTGCATGGGATTTACGTACCAGACTGTTTCCAAATGAAGTCGCATTCACAGGTAGCATGTGTTAGGACTGAAATATAATTTTCTGGAAAACAAATGGAACTCATATCACCATGTAATAGGTAAAAATTACTAGGTCAAGTTGAATTTTAGAAAGATTTTGCTTTGGATTGGAAAGCAAGAACCAGTTTCATACCGAGTGTGAGAGACAGGTCTAACAATAGAGTGATTCAGAAGGGCTGAAAATAAATAGGCCAGCAGTGGTGTGCCAGGAGGACAAAAAGGAAAGATTTAAAAACCTACCAGCAGGCAACATGAAACTGAGGATAAAGTGCATTAAATGAGACAAAGAATGGCTTTCTAAAAATTGAAAAGTGTCTCACTAAATAAGCAAGGACCAAGTTAGAAGATCTCAATTTTTGAATCCCTGACTTGAATTGAAAGACACTGATCTGGCGAAGAGTCACTCCAGGATGTGAAACCTTTTACAGTATTTTCGTGGTGCATCAGAGTCACTCCACAAAGTCACCACTAAAGAGGAAGCTCGTGCTGCAACCAGCAACATCTGTAGTGGAACAGTCTGGTGGCCATCGCCTTCGCCAGACAGTGAGACGAGCCCCAGCCCGGGCCGGCACGGCAGCCCGGGGCTCTGCGCCTCCCGAGATGGGCCGACGTGCTGCTCACATCCCGACTCACAGGGGGGCTTCAAAGAGATAAACTTGATTTAAGTAAGTCTTTGTATCTGCCTTTGAGTTTTCAGAAAACACAAGGAAAAAGGGACAAGCTGGAGGTCACCATCAGGAAATGCTTAGACAACTACAGTGTGAAACATCCTCTTAAACAATTAGAATTATCTAGGGCAGTTGTCCTTCTTTTATTTTTTTAGAGTCTGTGACAAGGAAAAAGGACAAAAAAGGGGGAATAAATTTCAGATTTATCTTTTCATGATGAAATGTTATATATGAAACATTACTGAATTCTGATTAGAAAAATGAATTCAAGGACCACAGAGATAGTTCAGTGGTCTAAGTGCCTGCTGGGCAAGCTCAAAGACCCTGGGCTGATCTAGGTACTGCATGTCACACTGACCCCACCTAGTCAGGCCAAGCTGGCCACCAAGACTGAGTGTGGTGGCAGGCAACTGTAATCCCAGCACTGGGAGGCTGAAACAGGATCACTACGAGTCTAAGCCATATAGCGAGACCCTGTACCAAATACATTAAAAAAAGAAAGAATTCAAAAGACAATTTGAACCAAATCTACATACGAACCAAATATTGTAAGATTTTAATATGATATTAATATTTAGGCAAGCTATTAGAACAGGTATTATATTAGATGGTTATTTGAGGAAATATATTTATTCTTTCTTTTTTTTTTAAAGAAAGACTCATAGTGATCCACCTGTTTTCAGTCTCCCCAGTGCTGGGATTACGGGCGTGTGCTGCCTAGCCTGGACTCAGTGGTGTGGTTGGCTCAGTGTGCCTGGGGCAGGGCTGGTGTGGCCTGTGGTGCTGGGGATTGAACCTTGGTTCCTGTGCTTGCCTAAGTGGGTGCTTAGTCCACTGAGCTATCTTGCTGGCCCAATATATTTATTCTTAAGAGATATTTAATAAAATATTTTGGAATGAAATGTTATAAAGTCATAATTTGAAGTGTTCAGAAAAAAGATACATGTATATACACGTATATAAAGGAAATGTGCACCTAATTTTCAAATCAAGGTGATAGGTATATGGTTAGTAATCTTTGTACCATATTGCCATTGTTTATCTAAAAATATTAGGGTCCTATAGACCAGTTTATTCCAGGTCTGCAATTATGGCTGATGATCAAGAAAGCTGCCAATACAAGTTGCTATTTAATCTGCTATTTTACATGTAAGGTGATGTATACAATTATCTTCATAGGTTCTGAGACGTTTGTTCACTTTGTACCATACTTGTTACTAAGAACAGATCGACACTTCGATATCTGTCTTAGCCTTGTGCAACAGGTTAGGCAATAGCACTGCAGTATTTCTGTTAGGATCGGAAACACAAAAATATTCACGTTTCCCATGACTTTGTTTTGGAGGTACCACATTGCCAGCATAGTTCAATACGGAGAAACGTAGCAGCATAGAACTTGGGCAACAGGAGCTAAGTATGGTGGTAGAACTGAAAGGCTGGAGGGCCGAGCCCACCAGGAAGGAAGAGGGTGGTGGACAGCCCAGCCCTAGTGCTCTGGGGCGGGAGGGTGGCACAGCCTGAGCACAGCCTGGCCAGGTGGGGCCTCGCCTGGGCGCTTTCCCCCGTTGTGTGAAGGGGCAAGTGAGAAAGCGTGCAAGGGTTGTGCTGATGTTGTCAGACTGTACAGCTGGAGACAGTGGTGGGGTCAATTTAAAAATGACAATAAGAGACTGTTTTTAACCCCTGAAATACTACCATAAATAGCCTATGTAGGTGCAAACCAGCCGCAGTTAGCAGACATAATAGATGAAAATGCCCTCCTTCAAATACTGTCTAGAAAAAGGTGCCAAGTCTAAGGATGAAAAGATTCTTTTCTTTTTTCTTTAGAAAATATATTGCAAGTAAAATGCTCCCTCAAAGGCGGGAGGCACAGCGTGCTCTCTTGCTGTTTGGAAAGAACACAGCAAGCCAGGCTTCCCAGAGTCACACTGTACATGGGCTGTGAGGCCCTAAAAGAGAACTAATAAGTTCAAAAGAAATTATACAGCAAAACTAAATATAGCTATGGAAAGTGTAAGGCAAATGACAGGGAAAATGAGCCTTAACATTTTAAAACACATTAAAAATGTCGATATATTTTTAAAAAAATACTACTTTTTAAAATCATTTATTTGTTACATGGTCTCGCCATGCAGCTGGACTCACAGTGAGCCTCCGTCTTAGCCTCTCCAGCACCGGGATTACAGGCCCGTGCCTCCATGCCTAGTTTCAGTGGCCAGCATGGTGTCTGGTACCAGAGATCAGTTGCCAGGCTGGGTGTGGTGGCCCGCATGCCTATAATCCAAGCTCTTCGGGGGCTGAACATAGGCGGGTCACTACGAGTCCAATCTACATAGTGAGACCCTGTATACCCTGTAGATCCTGTCCTAAATTCATTTAAAAAAAAAAAAAAGATGCTTGAACCCTTAGTTCACATCTTATACCACAATAAGGGCCAATTGGAATAAAGGTTTAGGCATAAACAAAGGAAATCATAAGAATTAACAGAAACTGTAAATTAATTTTGGCTTGGTGAAGGCTTTTCTACTCATGACCTTAGACCCAAAGATAAAAGAATCAGCATACATACGTGTACAGGAAGGAAGCATGCTGCCTTTGGGAAACCCTGGTGAGTGGCTCGTGGAAGAGCACGGGCAGGCAGAAGGGGGAAGGAGCCGCCCCAGAGCTTCCTGCCCAGCCCAACCATCGGCAGCTCGCGGCCAAGCGTGTTTATTCGGAATGTTAGCTTTTCTCTTGCGTTGTCTTATGTAAAAACTATTTTATACCTGTGTGTATAAGCTATCTCCTTTTCCTTCAGACATGAAATATTATAACCACTAGAAAATTAACGATTCTCTAATATCCATGGCTATTTTTGAAGTATAAGATAGAAATCTTTTGGTAAGTAATATTCCCTTAGAAATACATATATCACCCAGCGTATTCTATAACTTAGGAAATGTTAATAAAAAGAGGAACATGGTACAGAGATTCTTCTTAGGCTACATTTAGACATGCTTCCCCTTGCAGCACTCCAGAGGCTCCGAATCTGTTAATGCCTCACCATCAGCTGTCATGGCAGTCGATTATCCTTCGTTAATCCTGGATCTTGCTCTGACCTGAACAGAGCTGAGTGCCTCCTCCTGCCCTTAGGAGCTGCTCAGCGCTGGCAGTCTCTATTAAATCCTGAAGCAGCATATACGCAAGACGTTGGAGCCCGGGCTTGAAAGGAGGACTCAGCTCAGAAGAAGCGTAGAATTCAGTAGCCTGAGTGTCTCTAGAATTTTCTGCCTTTCATTAAATGAAAGTAAGCAGCCTTCTGTAAACAGGGAATGATTTTTCAGGATCATTGTAGCTCAGGGAAAACAAAAACAAAAATGTATTTTTTAAACTGTCAGCCTAAATAAAGTACTTTTCTTAAAAATATTTTAGATGCTTATGAGACCAATTAATTGTGAGGTAGCATTTTTTAAAATTTGTTTAAAAATAGTTTAATAAAAAGTATTCTTGCTGGTCTAGGGCTAGAAACTAATCAAAGTTACATACAAATTTTAGTAAGCAGTTATCTAAATGTTATATCTATATTCAGTAGTAAGAGATATCAAAGTCATATATTAACTAAAACCTGGAATTGTGCCATTCAAGAGTTCCCCCTTGCTTGTGCTATGGCTGAGGGATGGTCCGTGAGTAAGGCTGGGATCCCCAGGGCCCTGACCTCCAGATCTGTATCGTCCATGGGGCCACTCGTGTCCTTTTTGCCATAGAAAGTGCTTTAAAGCTTTCAGTAAGGCAAGATAAACAGGAATGTAGTTTCTAATTCTCCACTAGTTTATTTTTTTATTTTTATTTTTTTCTGGAAGAACCAGGTATTGAACTCAGGCCCTTGCACTTGCCAGGGAAGCGCTTATTCTACTGAGCCATCACCCCAGTCTCTCCTAGTTTAAACTCTCTCCACAGTGCCTGTGATGGTAGCTCCTTACACAAGCCTTCCTACCGAGTGCTTGCTGTGCCTCGAGGAACCCACAGCAGTAGGCTGGGCCTGGCAGCATGCACCTGTAATTCCAACTCAAAAGCCAAAACAGGAAGATCACAGAATTGAACCCCTTCTGGGAAGCAACTTAGTGACTGAGTGAGACCCTGTCACAAAATTTAAAAAGCTGAAGATGTAGCTCAGGGTGAAGGCAGTTGGTTTAGTCCTGAATACTGGAAAAAAAAAAAGAGTCCATGGTTCACTTTATTTTACTTTTTTCTCACCTTGGTCAACTTTTATGTTATAAAAATGAATGAGTGAATTACATGACTTTTTCCTGGGTTTAGATTATACAGCATCACTGTATGTTCATTCTAATTATTTTGTATGAGTGGGCATTTAGGGTTTCTCCCTTCCAGATTTAGACATCTGGCAGCCAGTTAGTCCAGGGTTCTTGTGTCTGCCTGGAATGTATCTCTCTTCCTGTTGTCCGTTAAAAAAAATAGTGACATCAAAGTAATAGAATCCTCCTCACATAGAAGATCCCTACTTAGGAGTCAGAGAAGGATGGATGCAGGAGGCTGCTGTTAGGGTTTGCTGCAGCAAAATGGTATTAAAAGGAAATTCAACCAATCTGCTCCATAAATGAACTGCAGCATTTTGGGGTGACCAAGGCTTTTAGGCATTGGCTGTGCAAGAGCTTTTAAACTAAAGCCCCCAAGCTGTGTGACTTGCTCTGAAGACCAGAGACTTAGAGATGCAGCCTGGAGTAGTGGTGACGAGCCAAGGCATGCAGTGTGCCTCAGAGGCCATGGACCACCCTGGAAGCTCTGAAAGGTTTGCATCACTTGCCTGGAGCCATAGAAAGGCTTTGTGCTTGGAATCTGGTGAATTTCTCTGCCCAAGACACAGCACACATGCTCTGTGACCCTGGCAAGACCTCTGGCTTATCCGCCCTTCCTTTGTGATAGTCTTACTAGGTGCTAGATGAATTAAGTGAGATAGCGACTGCTGGTTTTCTAGGCCAGTGGCTCACATTACTTAGCTCTTTGGAACTGAGTTGAAATTTTCCTTCTACCAGTGCTCACTGACTCTGGACCAACTGCTTGGGTTCACAAAGAATGTGTTTGCAGCCTCACTGACTACCCTGTGGAAGCTTTTAATGTCAGAGCTCAGCCCCCTCTGCTGGGAGGCTCCTGTCCTTCCTGCTTTGTAGCCAAAGGGCAAATACAGACAAGCAGTGGTGGGTGCAGGTGCTCAGCATCCCCTGTGATCTTACGGCCTTTTGCTTGGTTGTGCGGTCACGTTTGTGAATATGGCTTTGTCACAAGCCCTTTGGTCTTTGACCCTCACAGGTCCCCAAGGAGAGGAGGCATGGCAAAAGGAAAAAGGCTTTATTTTGAGCTGAGAAGAGGCAAGGTCATGTTTTGCCACCAGTTGCCGTCTCATTCTTGCAGATGTGCAAGGAGGAGAGTGGGAGGGAGACAGCGAGACCCTGGGCAGCCTCACCCCACTCCTTGCCCATCCTCATCCTTTTCCTTTTCCTGCGGAAGCGGACATGGACCGCTTGCTGCCAGAATTTCAGTGCTGTGTTCTGTTCATTAGGAGAAGATAGGGTAGCGGCTACATCCTTGGCCTGTGGACTTTTGGAGAAACAGCTTGTCTCTAATGGATAAACTTCTGACTTTTAAAGTTCTGTTTTGCCATGCCAGTTAGAATGTGTTTATGAACAGAGGCCCAAATTAAACATCTCATTTCAATCATCAGCTGGTGTGGAAAATTCATTTTCCCAGTGAATATACACTTATGTGTTAGCAGAGGAGAATGACATCAATTACTCCAGCAATTTTCAGTTGCTTAGAGCTTATCTAATTCCTTACCCCAAAGACATGAAAGCTGGACTTTCATTGAGCCCGTTAGTGGGCTGTTGTAGTCACACTTATGCCTACCACAGGGGGGTTGTGAGGAAACTTCAGAAGCCCGCTCTTCCGCATTGAAACAGCGTGTGTGTCTAGTCCTTACATTTCCCCCAAATACAAAACAAAGACCTTGAGACAGACAGATAGATGCTCTGACAGACAGAGAGACAGACAGGCAGGCAGGTGGGCAGGAGGGCAGGTGGGCAGGTCGTGCACATGATGTTCCCATTGTGCTGTATTAAGTGCTGGGTGTACAAAGATCACTGAGCAAATCCTTGTCTCGCAGCACCTCCACCATGAGTGCTTCTGATTCACTGCTCTCCTAGGGGCCTGTAAGCGAGGAGGCCAGCGTCCAGCGTCTGCCCCACATCTGAGCTGCTTTCATCCCTCACCCGAGCTGTCCTCGCTTCCTGCAGTGCTTCCTGCTGTTCTCATTGCCACCTCCACAACTTTCTGTCTCTTCCCTCTGTTTTTCTGTAAATCACTTTTATTTAACTTTGAATCCCATCATGAGTCATGCTGAATTTTGTCTCAGGTGAATTGTCCTGTTTTGTCCATGAACTAAGTTAGACGTCTCTCGGTCCTCTTTCCTGTGAGGTACTTCTGCTTCCTACAGAGACCTTGGGTAATTCACAGACCCTACGGTAACAATTCCTTGTGAAAAATATGCTAACATGGGCTTTAGAAAGTGTAGCATTTAAGGATGCAACCGGGGTAGCTTGATTTGGTTTGAAGCCCATCCACAAATGTTCAGGTGGTGTATGGACAGGTGCTATCGGGATGGTGTGCGGGTGGTACTCATGTCTCCTTGTTAATTAGATGTTCACCATAAACGTGTGATCAGACTCATCACCCATATAATTAAGAGGCTGTGAGCGCTTCTCTGTGCTTTGCTTTGCCATGTGAAGGAGGTCTGCATCTGAGATCTGTCGAAAAGGTGCTATTTAAAGACTGCATGGCCCTATTTGAGAAATTAGGCTATGCAAATCTAACCTAATTACAAAGTCAGTGCAGTTGAAGATTTTGTTACCATAGATCTTATTTTTTACTAGATTTTTTAAAAAAAAAAACCTGAATTTAGTTCTCTTATTTAGGGCTTTGTGTCAAGTAATTCTATTTTTAGCACTGTTGTGTTACCTTGACTTCTGAGTCCTAAGTGAGCAGTGGTCATTTTCCTCCACATTCAGGGGCTGCTCTGCTGCCTTATACACCTTTGTAGGCCACTTCTTGCCTCCGTGGTTCCTTTCCCTGGGTTGCATTTGAATGTAGGACCTGACCAGCAGCGCTGGTCACCAGCCCAGGGGCGGCTCTTTACCTTATCAGAACATTTTTATTTGTTTCTTATGTAAATTTAGTGTTTTCTATGCAGGTTCTGCTGTTCTCAAAAGTTCTTATTTGCCCATGGTAAAATGTTTTTAGGACTGCTCGTGTGGGCCCATGAATGTGCACCAGGCCTGGGCAAGGTAGAAGCCTGTTCTGTCCACTTGCACCTTCCTTTGAAGAGCGCTTCTTGTATTATAATAATTTTTCCTAGCCCAAATGGAGCAGCTGATGAAAACCTAACAGCAACATCCTGTGATAGACAGTGCTGTCTGGAAAGCTAGAACCTTTCTGAAACATCAGACGTTTTCTTTTACTAGGGAGATTGATGAGGTTCAAAACGTGGGCAGCCGTGGAATGCTCGCAGTTAGACACCGCCATGTATTTTAGTTCACAGAGTTGCTTCAGGAGACCATTATCCATCACTTTTCACCAGGTCTGGCTGTGTGCTGACGTACTCTGTCAGTAGTCTGTCATTAGGCAGTGGAGTCATTTTGGTCTATTAGCACAAAACAGAAGTTTCCTAAAATCTCTAGTGAAGTTGTTTCAGGTTCCTAATAGAAGTTGCCAGAAAAATATTTCTTCAGTGGTATAACCATGAACCAAAAACGTGCAGTCATAGATCCATTACCAGTGAGAGAGATGCACAGACAGTAACCTGCTTGTGGTCCTCGTGTGTCTAATTTGCAAACCGCAGCATGCCGTTAGCTTCTTTTTGTCCACTCTGCTTACTAGGCCTGAAGATGGCATGATGAGGGGCTTACGCCTGAACATGGAAACTAACATGAATGAATTCACGTTACATGTTAAGAGGTTTTCTTATGAAGTGTTTGTATAGTATATATTAACTTGTGTAAATGCACCCATGTGTAGCATTCTATCTCCTCTGATACTCTCTTATAATATAGTAACATTTTTATTTTGGGGAGCAGCTGAACTAGCATTCATACATTTAATAAAGATTGAGGTTCTAGTACATTCTAGAGTCTAGGCACCAAGTAGATTCTAGCTCCATGCAGAACATCGAAGTACAAATCATAACCCTGTGAGCACCATGATCATACAGGTGCATATGTGGTAGTGCTGCCAGACCTCATTGGAAGAGCAAGGTCCTTGGGGTAAAGGGTTGTGGCAAAGGATGGCATAGTGGGGAAGGCCCTCCTGTGCTAAGGGAATTACATTTGCATGCTAGAGTAAATTTGGGAGCCAATGAGGAATTTCAAGTCTCAGAGTAACATGATCAGGTGTACCTTCTGAGAAATTTGCCATAAACTATGATTTTGGGATTAGAGGGGAGGGTGATTCTACAGCAGAGTAAATACATACAGATAGTTGGCAGGTCAGCTTTTGGGATGGATCCAGAAGAACTGAAAGTGGGGACACGAACCGCTGATGCACACTTCTGTTCATGCAGTTCGATGCAGGAGCCACATGGTGGAAGCAGCTCCGTTGTTCTGCCAGATGAGTAGCGGAGCTGCATGTGTGCGCCTGCGTGGGGGAAGCTGTTCAGCCTTGGGGAGGAGCGACTCTGACACGTCCTACGTGTAGGGTGAACCCTAAATATGCCATGGCAAGGGATGTAGCCTGCGTAAAGTATGCAGTTAAGTTTGTGCTTGTGTATACACCCATGAGCAGCCCCACCCCCGAAGTTCCTCGGTCCCCGCACCTAGCTCCGGCTCTTTCTCTCCAGACAACCACTGCTACCCATACTCATCTGTGGATTGGCTTACATCTCCCAGGGCTATGAATAGACCTGCATATTATTCTTTGGTCTGATAGTCCAGTCAGCATTTTTATTTTGAGGTTTATCCATGTGTTCTGTGTACAAATAGTTCCTTCTTTTATGTTCTCAAGTAGTATTGCATTACATGGGCCACAACCTGTCTGTCCATGTGAACCTACTGACATCGGTCCAGGTTGTTCAAGTTTGGGGATATTAAAAATAAAGACACAATGACTATGTATGAATTATAATTTGTATGGACATATGCTTTCTTTTGGGTAAATCTAGGTCAGGAATAGCTAGATCGTATTATAAATGGATGATTAAGTTTGTAAAGAAACTGCAAAGCAGCTTCACAAGATGATTGTTCCATTTAACAAGTTTGGTTGTTACTCATGCATGTTGATTAGACTCATGGCGGAGGGCAGGTGAGTGTCCCCCGTGCATCTTGCTCTGCATCCTGGCCCCTTCTATCTGCTTGCCCAGCCTCTCGGGTCCCTCTGATAGCACAGCAGCCGTCACAAGAGCTTCTGTTGCTCTCCTTGCCACCGCTCATACCGCAAACTTTCTAGTCTAGCCACTCTGACAGGTGTGCAGTAGCATTTAATTACCTTATCAATTTGCATTTTCCTGATGACTGTATTGAGCATCTTGTCATATGCTTAACGGCCATTCCTACCCTTTCTATATTTTCTTGGATGATGTGTGTGTTCAGATGTGTTGCTTGTTTTCAATTTGGTTGTTTTCTTAATGAGTTTTGAGAGTATCTTTGTGCTGTGTGTGTATGTGTGTGTGTGTGTGTGTGTTGTTGTTGTTGTTGTTGTTGTTGTTGCATCAGGGTTGAAGCAGAAGGGTTTGGTTTATTTAAAAAAAAATTATGTATTTGGTATAGGTCTCACTCTGTAGCTTGGATGCATAGCGATCCTCCTGTTTCAGCCTCCCAAGTGCCACAATTATAGGTGTGCACTACCTTGCCTGGTCTTGGTGGCTGACTCTGTGTGCCTGGGCAGGGACTGAATTTGCCTAGGCAAGGGCTTAGGCCACTGAGCGATCTCCGCAGCCCCGGGTAGCACATGCTGCAGTGCAGAAGGATCCCCGCAGGGAGCTGGTGTGTGCGCATAGCACAGCTCAACTCTGTTTTAGTGCCCTTGCTTACCCCCCTCCCCTACTTTTGGTCCCCCCCCTTTTTAGTATTTTTTTATTTTATTAATTTTATTGAATAACAAATAGCAATGAGACCATTTCAAAACCAATTAGAAGGACAGTTTCAATAATTAATACATTGCAAAGTGTTATCTTCATAGTGGTTATTCATAGTACAAGGTGCAGACATGGTATCCTGTCCAAACGCTATTAGTACAAATCTGGTCCCCTCCCCTTTTGCACAGATGTTTTTCTCCTTGTTTCCTGCTTTGTCTTTCTCTTTGCTATGTAATTTATTTGTACTTTGACTTGCGGAAGTAAGTCCCTTATTAAATGGTGTGCCTGTAAGCATTTCCTTCCAGGCTGCACCTTAACTTTCCCTCCTTCTGAGGTATCTTCTGGAGCTCGTTTGCATCTGTTGAGATGCTTTTCTTTTTTCATTCTTCATATTGTGATTCACTTTTGAGAGTTAATCTGAAATTATATTCTTAGAATAAACTTGGCTTCTCTCTTTAAAATTTATAGAACAAAAGTCATTTGAGGATTAGCAGGAACAAGATGAACTCAACTATCACTGTAACTGTACCTAATCTATGAGATTTATAAATGGCTCATTGGAGCCACACTTTGCCATGGATTTTTGGGTTTATTACAGTAGGACCATTGTTTTTCTGTCTTTAAAATTGTTGCAATCTCTGTATGAACTTTCCTTTTTAATTAAATGTAGTCCAAGGTAAGCTTGAGTCTGGAGAAGTGCTAGGACAAGATTGCGCTCTGGCACCAGCGTGGGGCCGCTTTCCGTTGTGTTTGAAACGTGGCCAAGTGGCGTCCGCCTGCTGTCATGCTGGTGTTGCCAGGATGAGTCTCCACAGAAACAATTTCCTTTTTGTGTTTTCAGAACTTAGTAATGAAAGATATTAATGGTAATTAATTTCTGCTTTGGTACAAATTTAAGGCTGTTTTCTAATTGTGCATGGATACTGGGCACTTAGTAGGGTTTTGATGATTGTTTAAATGTGTAATGTTAGGGGCTGGGGAGATGGCTCAGTGGCTCAGTGGAATAAGTGCTTCCCTGGCAAGTGCAAGGACTTGAGTTCAATCCCCACCCAGTACCTCAAAAAAAAAGTGTAATGTTAAGCTTAGGTTTATAAAAGCTGGTAAGCTGGGTCTCTGTCATTTGTTTAACAAAGAAGAAAAGAAATGTGTATTTGAGTGTGGTGCAAAAAAATTCAATAGGATCTTTTCCTCCTGGCCACCTCTCTCATTCCTCATAGTGCCAGTGTCCATCTTCTTTCATATTTTCCTGATAAGACAGCCCTAGGCAATTACCAATTTTATTAATCTTCTGAAAAGGAGAAGACTTGCTTTTGGCTTTTTTCTATTGTTTTTCTGCTTTTTAATTAAATTATTTTGTGGCTTAAACTTTTGTTTCCACTGCTTAATTTTGTTTTCATTTGGACTTTTTCTTTGTTGCTGAAGGTCAAAGGCCAAAGTTACTAGTTTGAGATTCCCAT
Organism: Ctenomys sociabilis; assembly: GCA_004027165.1. NCBI lineage: Eukaryota > Metazoa > Chordata > Mammalia > Rodentia > Ctenomyidae > Ctenomys > Ctenomys sociabilis. Next base: position 37,513 of record PVKA01009319.1, on the reverse strand, counting down.
CTATCTGTCTTTCTTTTTTCTGGTACTACGGATTGAATGTAGTTCCTCACACTGAGTTACATTCCCAGCTCTTCTTTATTTTGCGACAGTCTTGCTAAAGTTCTGGCCTCACCTCAATCTTGGGATGCTTCTGCCTCTGCCTTTAAAGAGGCGAGGATCACAGGTGTGGGGCTTCATGCTGACTAAGGCCTTTCTTTGCTGAAATCGGTGCTGGTGCTACAGTTTTCTTCATGAGTGTGCTGTGTTAGGGCCATCTCACAGGTTCAGAATTATTCCAGTTATTCAGCATTTTTCTAATTTCCAATTCTTTCACTAACCATTGGGGTATTTGTATACCTCGTAAGTGTTTATGGATTTTCCAGGAAGTTTTCTGTTACTTATTTCTAATTTAATTCCCTTGTGGTTAAAGAAAATATCTTGAATGAGTCGAATCCATTTGTAAGTACTGAGACCTAAATTAAAGCTGGGAATTTTGGGTATCTTGATATTTATGTACCCTTGAAAAGAATGGACATTGTTGTTAGATGGAATGTTCTATAAATGTTAATAAAGTCAATTTGGTAGGTAAGATCCATTTTTGTTTCATTTTTTGATAATTTCTATTCTTGATTTAAATTTCACTATTTTTTCAGTGTTTCCTGTTCTTAATACTATCTAGTACATTAAAAAAATCTCTGCCATTTTAGTTTTCATGTATAGAGGTGATATACTGTAGATTTTCATGTATCTATTCCGTATCTCTCTCTTTTTAAGCATGTTAATATAATAATAATCACTTGAATGCTCTTGTGAGCTCATCTTACCATCTTCATCTGTTCTGATCTGAATTTAATTGATTTTTTCCTCACTGTATGTGCTCTTGTTCTTTATTTGGATAGTAATATTTTGTTGCTTAATGCTGAGAATTTGATCTTTCTGGGTGCTGTGTGTTCTGATATTATAAAAATTCTTGAACTTTGTTTTGGAATGCAGTTGAGTTGCTTGAAAACAGCCTTTGGGCCTTGCCCTAACCCTTTGCCTGAGTGGGGAGAGCACAGCCCTGCACCTCTGCACCATTCGTACCTCTCTGAGTTCTCTGCCCAGTTCCAGGTCTTGTGTTTCTAATATGCACAATGGGCCTGTGCACCATTCTGGCCCTGCAGGAGGGCTTGGTTCTGTTCTCTCTAATCTCAAATGGGTCTTCCTGTGGGCTTGGTTGCCCTTTTTCTATGCGTGAGTGAGCAGCACTTGCTCAAAGGGCAGGAGAGATGCCAGCCGTCATGGCTCTTTCTCGGTGCACTTTCTTCACCTTAGGAGTCTGCCCTGTGAATCCTAGCACCTTGATCTCCACAGTCTGATCTGTGTTCTCTGTTTCTGCATTGTGCTGTGTGTGTTGGGGCAATATAGAGCTTATCACATTCCTGTCAGACATCTTGATAATAAGTCTTGAAAATGGCATTCTCTCTCTCTCTCTCTCTCTCTCTCTCTCTCTCTCTCTCTCACACACACACACACACACACACACACACCAGTTGAATGGTTCTAGGTGGAAGAATAAGTCCAGTGTGTCTTACTCTGTCTCGCCTGGAGCTGAAGTCTGCCTGACCCCCTTGGAAGTACTGGATCTGTGCATTGTCCATTAGGAATGGTGACATAAGGCTGTGGTCCCATCCTGTTTCTACCCACTAGCAGCTATATCCCTTGTCTCATGCAATTTCCTAACTAAAGGAACCTCACAGAGGGTAAGCTCTTAGCTCTCTAGGAACTATTTATACGCACTGTATTGTACCGTACTGTACTATACTATACTATATGTTGTACAGCTCTTCCTTTTGAAGACTATATTCCCTTTTTTAGACACCCATGATGATTTGAAGCTTTCTTGTATTAGCGGAAATCAGTCTTGCACTAATGTCCATCCAAACTTGTCCACTGAAGCTGTGAAATTAGGAGCTGTATGGAAAGCTGCTTTCCATACAATGGCTTTGCTCCTGTGTGAGATCTTATTGCTCTCTCCCTCCCCATGCCATCTCCTCAGGGTAAAAACCTTTGATGTCTGAGACCCTCAACCACCTCATTACTAACATGTGATACTAAGTAGAAAAGGATTTCTATATTTATGTCTTCTTTAGAGAACATAAGCACCTTGGCAGGTGCTAAGAATGAAAAAGAAAGTATGCTTTTTCTTCTTCTAGAAACTCAAAAGCAAATGATTTAGCAAAGAGGTAAAGGTGCCAAAAGAATTATACTCAATATGCCGGTCATGTCACAGGGCTTTAGAGAAGATCAGATTAATGAAGATAGCTGAAGGGTATTTGTGTGAAATAGACTGTTCTTGGTATTATTAATGGTAGTTAAGAAAGGTATCTCAATAGTTGGTCTATCCTATTATTTTTTTCATGAAAAATATTATGCTTCTTATCTTTTTAAATTTCAAGATTCTGGGCCAGCAAGATAGTTCAGCAGACTAAGTGCCTGCTTAGGCAAGCGTGGGGACCAGAGTCCGATCCCTGGCCCCGCGTGCCATGCTGGCTCTGCTGCCAGGCACGCTGAGCTGGCCTCCGAGCCTGAGCGTGGTGGCGCACGCCTGCGATCCCAGTGCTGGGGAGGCCAAACAGGAAGATCCCTACAAGTCCGAGCTGTATAGTGAGACCCTGTACAAAATATATTAAAAAAAAAAAAATCAAAAGATTCTGTTAGAAGCTTCTGTGCTTCAGTGTGCGGTGTTACCTACTGAGGCAGGAACAGCAGCAAGTTCATTTTTTCCTCTGCTTTGGCAGGTGACATGATTTTGGTTCTTTCTAAAAGCAACTTATAACAAGTGCATTTTTATGGGAATTCAAATCCTGTAAGCTATGAGCACTTATAAATCTCTACTGAAGTTTTTTAGCTAGAAACTTTACAAATCCAGATGGCAATGACAATTCTTTATCATCTACCATATGGTGAAGCAGAAACCAACTCTCATCAGAAAGCAGTGACAAATTCAGATCTCATGGCTTTGTAGCACTGGGTCATACTGAGCCTGCCTCACATGTGCTGGAGTCTCTTACCGTGGCTTTGTAAGCTTCTCCTTATGTTGCCAGTGATCCACTAAGTGAAACTGAGGGCTGTATATTGACAAGTTGTTAAGGTCTGGTTTGGGCAGCATGTACGATGTGCCAGCATGTCTTAGAGTCTTTGCTACAAATTCAGATTGCTGGACTCCACCTACAAGCACTCTTCTTTAGCAGTTCGGGGGAATAAATTGTGTCATGAACATTTAGTTTCTGGTGCAAGTGGGACTGGCTCTGAGACATGCTGGGTGGGATTGCACCTGTGGTCCATCAGCACCCGGCTCCCTTCCGCCCATGACCTGGCACTTTGCTTTCCAGCCTTCTTCCATTAATTTCTGAGGGTCTACTTTTCATGGAGAATTTAACTCCTGGCATGTCTATCATGTGAGAGAGACAGTTTTGTCTCCAAGAATCTTCAGTGAGCCTATCTGGTGTAGAGTATGCACACAGCCTGAAGCAGGTTACTTTTCAACTCCCCGAGTGTAATTGGGATAGTGCAGTCAACCTACTCAGTGCTACAAAACCAGTTGAAGACCACGTGCCCTCTCCTCACAGCGCAGCAAGTGCTCCATCATCCTGTTGGTAGCCATTCGCTGAGTGCTCCTTCTTCCCAGGGTGGCTGGGCTAGTTAGGCAAGACTAGCATTCATGAGGTGAAGCACTGGCCATGTGCGTTAAGCACTATTTCTAGACTGTTTTGAGGGACTGCATCTAGGCTGAACTTGGTGTGTGTGTGTGTGTGTGTGTGTGTGTGTGTGTGTGTGTGAGTGATCTGCCAACTTCCAAGAGCTTATTATGAAGATGCAGAAAAAAATCTTATCTGGAACACTAGAGTCAGACAGGCTGTGTCTTTTCAGTACACTTGGAAGTTCCAAGGCCCTTGTGCTTGTTGCTATTTAAACTGTAGTACTGTGTGAAAAATCCTTCCCACATTGTATTTCATATTCTACCTCTATATTAAAAGCTATAAGTTGTGTGCCTTTTTGAACTAAGAGATAATAATGATGAGTCAGTACACTTATACATTGTATCTTTTTAATAAATGGAATATTTCAATTTATTTATTCAAAAAATTCCCTTAAATTTTTTATAGGCTAAGGGACTTGTTTGTAAAGATACAGGTTATCAAAGCAAATACACAAAATCACCAAATAATTAAAGCAATTAATACTTACAGTTTATTCAAGGAAAGAAAAGTAACTTATTCTGCTAGGTTTAAAAACTTGTTTTAAAATTGAATATCCTTATAAAGTCCTTATTTTTTTTAAAAAAACTATTTATTTGATATAGGGACTCACTGTGCAGCTCAGACTCGTAGTGATCCTACAATCTCAGCCTCCTCAGGGCTGGGATTACAGGCATGCCCCACCACACCCAGTTTGGTGGTCAGCACAGTACACCCAGGGTTTCAGGGCCAGCAGCATGTGGTGCTTGGGATCAAACCTGGGTCCTTGTGCTTGCCAGGCAGGTGCTTAGACCACTGAGCTATCTTACCCACCCTAAAGTTAATTCATTGATAAGGCAAGATGCAATGAAAAGATTATCTTGAAAGTGAATTTGGATATGATCTTCCGTCTTTTTGGATGCAGGAGGGGGTAAAGGAAAGAAGAAATTTATTTTCTGGCATTGTTTTAATACTTTAAGTAAAACAAGGTGGAAGTGTAAGAGGGAAAAATAACAAGAATTGTTACTCAGTTTTCTAAATTAAACTTCTATAAATGCCCAGCACCCCTGAGTATTAAAGACGTACAGTCATGGTGTCAGTGCTCCCGGCCCCTTGGCAGGAGCTCCCCTGACGTGCAGCCAACGTGCTCTTCTCACGTTCGCTACAGCAATCAGTGCAGCATCTTCCAGAAGAAGTGTTTTGATCAGAGTGAGCAACAGCGTGCTGTGGACAGGGCACGGCTGGTGGCAAAGAAGAAGGAAGTTGGTCAGATTTCCAGTACTGTGACAAACAGAACAGTGAGAAGCAGGAAACATTTATTTTGGCTTATGGTCTCAGAAGTTCATTCCAGAGCAGTCGGCTCCACTGCTCTTAGGCCTGTAGGGAGGTGGCACCCTTCTGGCAGAGGAAGGCTGCTAACAGCGTGACAACCAGGAAGCAGAGAGACAGTTTCTGAGCGCCAGGAGATGCCCTGTGGAGACACGCACTGCCGCCTGCTCCCTCCGGTGCGGCCACACTCCAATAGCTCCTCAGTGACCATCTGCGAACTCAGCAGTGGGCTGACCACAATGATGTCCTCATCTCCACAGGTGGTCACTTCCCATGAGCCTCACCTTGGAACACCCGAGGGCTGGGGAGATAGCTCAGCAGCATGAGCGCCTGCCTGGCCAGTGCAAGGTCCTACGTTTGATCCCTGGTACCATAAAAAAAAAAAAAAAAGACCACCTGAGCCTTTTGAGGACTCTTCACCCAAACCATAAAGGTGGTCTATTGTAACAGCAACAGCATGAGTTCAGTATTCCTAGCCACCTCTGTGCTCCTTCATGAGCCCTCTCGCTCTTTTCTGCTTCCTTCTTGCTAGTGTTTTGGGCCCAGAGTCTCTGGAAACCCTCTGAGATTGAAAATTTAGTTGAACTGAATCCCTACCACCACTTTTGTTAGTGGTTAGTGCATACTGCATTGCACGGTGATTACATTCTCTTAGGGGATTGGTACCTGAAAGCATTTCAGTTCCTTTTCCACCCTCCTCCCTTTCACTTTCCACCCTCAGAGATGTTTATAAGGCCTTACAAAGCTTGTAAGGCCTTATAAAGCTAAGCCTCATATTTACAGATTGAAAATCAGACTAAGGAGCCAAAGCATATAAAAACATAAGACATTTGTGCTAAGTTGAGGTACACATCTAACGCACTGGCTGCTCTGGATTATAGTACCTTTTTTCTTTTGGCCTATTATCTTTTTCATTTCATACTTTATTCATAAAAGCTAAATCTTGGGAATGGCTTATGTCAGTCAACACATCAATGGATTTAAAATGCACTATTTAGTTCTCCTGTTTCCTGCTGCATGGAGGCAGCTCGCATGTCTGGGACACCCCAAAGTTAGGACTTTTCTTTGCATACCTGAGGTGGTCCACGGTGGCTATGCACCACCGTCATCATGCCACAGAATGAATACTGCTAAATTACACCATAAATGCTATGGGTATGGCTTTGATTACCATGAAAAAAGAGAAAGAAGGAAAGTCCAGAGGCTCATGTATGTTCAAAGGCAAGAAAGATTGGCCTGAAGGCTAAGCTCTACCACAAACAGCGCCACGTGGAGGAAACACAAATAAAGAAGACGATCAAAATGCACGAAAAGAGAAACACCAAACAAAAAAACGATGAAAAGACTCCACAAGGAGCAGTACCTGCTGACCTGCTGGACAGAGAAGGGCAGTCTCATGCAAAAGTGCTTTCCAACATGATTAGACAGAAACAAAAAGGCAGGAAAATGGAACGTTCCCCTGCCCAAAGTTCATGCCCAAGGATTAATGGAAGTATTAAAAGTTATTCAAACTGGAAAGAGAAAAAAGAAGGCATGGAAGAGGATGCCTTTTTTAAAGTCTACTTTATTACAAATGGCTTTACAAGGAAACCACCTATATATGAAAGATTCATTAGGCCAATGGGCTTACATTTTAAGAAGGCCCACTGTAATACATCCTAAGCTGAAAGCCACCTATTGCCTGTAGTATTTGGTGTGGAAAAGAATCCCTCACCACCACTGTATACAACTTTGGGTGTTATTACCAAAGGAACAGTGACTGAGGTGAACGTGAGCGAGTTGGACCTTGTGACACAAGGAGACAAGGTTATTTGGGGTAAACATGCCCAGGTAACTGACAATCCTGAAAATGATGCATGTTTGACAGATGTTTCATACAATGACTTCTTACACTTATTAAAGACTACAGACCAATCAGGAAAACCATAACTTGAATGCTGCTGAACAGCTCTCTTGACTACATTCATCAAGAAAACTATTTATTAAATTGTAAAAACATCAAAATGGCCCAGTTTTACAAATTGGTCTTTTATTAGGGATCTGCTAAGGGCTTATGTATTAGTGAGATTAAACCATTTGAAAAAGTAGATATAAGTCTTTGTGTTGAAGAGTAGGTACTCGGCAACACAGATCTCTCATTCCTAAAAAGTCACCAGTATTTAAAGTCAGTGCAAGGGCCAGCCACATAGCTCAGCAGATTAAAGTGCCTGCAAGTAGGCACAGGGGTATGGGGTTTGGTCCCCAGGTCTGCTGTGCCGGCCTCACCCCCGGGGCACCCTGAGATGAGACAAGGCGTGGCGGCGCGTGCCTGTAATCCCAGCTCTTGGAAAGCTGTGAACAGGCAGATCACTATGAGTCTGATCTAGTAGTGAGACCCTGAACAGCCTGTGGACTCTTCCCTAAAATACAATAAATGAATAAATAAATAAATGAAGTCAGTACAAACTTAATTTAGGGGTCTAGGGCTAGGAAATCTGCTGAAGTCTATTCTACCTCATCATTCATCATTAGTCCTAAAAAGAGAAATGTAATGTTGAAGTTTATTCTCAATATAGTCTATTTATAATACTTTAAGAATGGCATTAGAAGTTTATTTAGATAATTCCAACTTAGTTGCTCTGATGCCCTGAAAAGAAACTTTATTTGCAGTTAAATAATATAAGAAGGTTACATGTTAGGCATGCATCTCAAGTTTTGTGATCTGAATTAAACAGTCATGGCTTGAAAAATAAATAAATAAATAAATAAATAAATAAATAAATAAATAAAATGTGCTATTTATACACAGTGGAGCAGTACTGAGCCATGAAGAAGGATAGATGAGTCATTGTAGGACAGTGGATGTGCCTTGAGACTGAAATAACTAAGTGAAGTAGCTCAGACACATGTTTTACTGTTGCATCGTTTCTCCTAAATGCAGAACTCTAAACTGAATTCTTGTCTTTTAATTTGGATTTTGGCCTCCAGAAGCCAACCCTCCTAACTCCTTATTTTGTTTAGGATGTTAGTAATGAAATGGACATATCTAGAAGTGTTCATGGAATTGAATTATTTCTAAGTTCTTTTTAGGGTTACAAACAAATGCATATTGTTTTATAAATAGTATAAAATAATAAGATGCAGGCAATTTACAGTTCTCCACCAGGGATAGTTTTGATATATTAAACACTAAGTGTTCGCATCATTTTTTTTTCTTGATACCTGGAATCAAACTCATGACCTCATGCTTGGCAGGCCCTGTGCCACTGAGCTATGTCCCCAGCCCCTCATCTTTTCTCTTCATACATTTTTAACAATAATATTTTAAAGGCTAATTTCTTTTTAATTTATGATGTAATAATATTTTGTCATTTTAAGTGGTTTTTCCATTATATATATATACCATATTTTATTTAACTAGTCTTGCGTTTTCTTACTTTGTTGGGAGTTTCTCTTAAATGTCCCATTTTCATTATAACTGTATTAAGGAAATAAAGTATGTTTTCATGTGTAATTGTATAAAAACACTTAAAAGGTGCTTTTCTTAGTATGTGTTTGTGGCTTTGACCAGCTTGATGGTTAATTTTAGGTGTCAACTTGACTTGGTGGAGGTACACATTATTTCTGCCAATCAGGGTGTGTCCCAGAGAGGCTGGCATTTGAACTCTGCTGGAGCATGGCCTTCTAAGAAGTGGGCAGAACTAGCCAGTTGGCTGAGGGCCGAGAGGGAGCGGCAGGAAACAGGAGAGGCCAGTTTGTGCTCACTCCCTTCTCCAGCTGGAGAACCTCTTGCCCTGGAGCATTAGAGCTCCAGGTTCCCCGGCTTTTAGATTCTAGGATTTGCATGAGAAGTTTCCTAAGTCCTCAGGCCCTTGACATTAGACCAAGAATTATACCACTGGCTTCTCTGATTCTGAAACCTCTAGTCTTGGACTGAGCCTGCTACCAGCTTTCTGGTTCCCCAGCTTTTAAATTGCTTCCTGTGACTTTTTGTCCTCCAGGTCCCCTAATAATTCTGATTTTCCAACAAGGAATATTAGGGCCATGAGATGGGGTGGCTCTGGACAAACTACAGTGGTGATGTCAGTGGCAGTGCTAGTGCTTCCTGCCCAGGTGATCCCAGACTATGTTTCATCAACAAGATGATAGACTTTGTAGGCTAAATCAAAGCCCATAACTGTAACTCTTCAGTATGCCTTTATGCATTAATAAAATAATACGATTATGCCAGTAAAGAAGTTATGTATAGTAATACAATAACATGATCACAGAACAACACTGACGGCAAGTTCTACCTGTTGAAGTGCTTTCACAGACTTCTGCTTCGTCAGTCTTCACAGCTGTCATATGGAAGGCTCGGAGCCCCAAATGCAACAGTATGAAGGTATTTCAGGTAGCTGAGCCATAATTCGTACTTACATGGAAAAACATAGAGACAATTATTATATATTATAAAAGCCTATAATACAAAACTTTCAGATCTGCTGAGTTAGAGGAGCATAACACCACCAAACGCAGCAGCCCTTTCTCTCCAGGGCATCATTGTACTAATTGTTCATTCAGTGGCCCTGACAAGGGAAGAAAGCCATGGAGGCAGTACTGGGAGAAAGTACTAGAAATGTAAATGCTTCAAGGGAGTTATTTTTAAGTGCCCTGCTTAAAGAAAAGCAAGAAGAGTTGACCCTGTAGAAGAGGAAGCACGTTCATATAAAGCAATGGCCCAGTTGTTCCAGGGGTTGAACTCAGGCCCTTGTGCTTGCCAGGGAAGCACTTATTCTACTGAACCATCTGTCTGCCTCCCGCCCCCCAGTTGTCTCACTCTTACTCTTGGGTCAATCAAATGCAACCCAAGGTTCATGTGTAATTCTTCTAACAGTTGCTAAGGGTTCGCTTTCTCGTAGTTCCCACATCCACTTAGAAGCACGATCCACATCCTGTTTTGTAGATGAAGAATAGAAAATCAAGTAAGTAAAATATTTGCCCAGGATACAGCTGGAAAGTGGCCAGATCAGCACCTGCACAGTTGGCTTAGGGCGTCCTCTGTTTTCATCAACACACACCCAGCCTGTGTCTCTGGTGGCAATCGCGACCAGGAACATTTTCTGCTGGTGAGCTTTATTAGTGTCCACTTTTTGCCCAAAATTTTAGTTTTTCACATATTTATAACACAAACTTACAGTTCTCAAAAGCATGTGTTTTTATCCTTGGAGCCTGGGCATGATCTTGTCAATGTATCTGATTTACATCTCATTTTTCAAGAACACACATTTTCTGCTCGCAGTCATAAACATTCATTTGGGACATCCATTGCAAGGATTCATTGCATAATTGTCATCTAACCCTGTAGCTATTGAGTGTGAGATAAAATTCAGTTTACCAAATATCTCATTAGCATTTATATAGCTCAAGGTCATTTCCCTTACTGCTTATAGCAATGGTATGATCACTACTTGTTTCTTCACAGATTAGCCATTTTCTTCTGTAGGTAGTTCATGTCCATATCTGAAAATGCTGGCTAGGAGTTCAGCAGTGTGTGGCATGTGCAGATGAGAGACACAGGGCCTGAGCTTTCTGAGCAGAGTTAGGCAGTGCCTATTAGCTAACTGGCTCAGCTTCACTGACCGGCCGAGCCCTTCCCTCACAGATAGCTCTTATCGAAATCCTCAGTGCCACACAGTGCAGTTTGCTTAAACTGTAGAAGATAAACAGTCTTCTACAATAAAAGAAGATCTAAAAAACATGCACAAGAAACAGAAATGTTTTCTAGGGTGCAAATACAAACTGTTTCATTGGTGCAAATAATTTTTGTAGATTGTACATGAGGCAAAATTTAGTTACTTCTGCCACAAATATTTCATCATTTCCTCTTAAAATTTCACCTTATATATTTCATGTAGCTCTTTAAGCAGTATGTAGAGCACACTTAATCTTTTGTGTGCATTACTTTTTATCAAAACTTAGTATCTTATATTTTCAATAAAATTAATTTGAATGAATAAATTTTCCTGTCATACTATTAATATCCCATTACTTGTGCCTTTAATATAATTTACATGGCTCACATTTGCATGTTACTGTGAATAAGTCACTCTTTATGAGGTTAGTAAATGATTCTGTTCGTCTTGCCTGTGTCAGCTTTGCATTCAGAATGCATCACTGACAGATCTGGTTGGGAAATCTCAGCAATCTGCTGGAATGAAAGAGCTACTAGCTTTTCCTGAGCTTCCACGTCACACACGTCAGAGATTTCTCCACTTAGCCTTTACCAGAAAAGTAAATTCCAGGTGATCAAGCACATTGCTTGCTTGTTGTGATCTCTCTGTTTTCTGACTTTGCTTTTCTTGAGGATTTCTTCTACCCCAAAGACACATCACAGTATTGTTTTTTTTTTCTCTTGAAAAAAAAAAAATCTCACATCTGCCTTGATTTCTTTCTCATTTATTTTGACAAGAAGTCTGCTGTTAACCTTAGTGGGACTGAATTATAGCATAATAAATAATTTTCTCTTGATTTGAAGAATTTCTGTTTGTCTCTGTCTTTCAGCATTTTGGCATGTGTTGTGGTTCTCTTTGCATTTATCCTACATAGAGTTCCTTGGACCTCTTGGAGATGCAGACAAGGGTTTATTTTTATTAATTGGGCAATTTTCAGCAGTCAGTTGACTACTTTTTGTCCCTTTTCCTCTGCTCCATTATGAATGTTTGGTGTGCCTAATGGTGTCCCATGTTACTGAGGATTTGTATGTGCTTTCTTTGCTCTGTCCTGTGTTGAGGCTTAGCTAACCGTCACTCATTCGCTGTCATCGGAGCTTAGTGTTCCTTTTGACAGTGGATGACACTGCCTCATCCCTCTAATGAGATTTTCATTTGTTTTTTTATTCCATTTATGTCTTTATCCGTGTGGCCTAGTTGATAAAACACTATCATCATGCCTTACTTTTCTAGGTATGACTTTCCCTTAGTTCTTTGACACACTTTTATTTGCTTCTTTATCTTCTGTTTGCAGGGTTTGAAGCCTGCAAAAGAAACGTCTAGTAGCTGTCTTTGTTGTTCCTGCCTAAGGGTCACACATCCTAGAGATGTTTATTGTGTGAATACTCGGGTTTTCAGCGTGTCTCATTTTGGTTATTAGTGCAACTGCACACTTAAATACTGCAGCATCTCTAGATATTGATCCTCTCTCATGTCTGGAAGAAGTCATAAGATTTTCTTTGGTTATTTGTTTAGTAACTTGGTGTACTAATTTCTTGAGGCCTGTTTTCCTCAGAGTGTGTAACCCTGATGTTCCTGCTTAGAACTGTTTTCATGCCTTTATCTTGTAGGTTGGCTTCACACGATGCAACCTCAGATCTGTTTAAACCATTTATTGATCAAATTTGTACTTAAGCAAGCTGCCTTGGGTAATTGGATGTGTGTGTGGTTTTTAAAGTTTGGGGAATGTAGTCGGTCTTGAGCTCAGCCACAGCCCACTCAGATTATTGCTGAATAATAATGAAAGGAATCTGTCTTGGGTGTGGCCTCAGATGTCTGGACCCCTTGGATGAGCATGATCTGAGGATGCTTTGGTCATCTCTCATGTTCTCTCTGCTCTATGTATTGTTGGTTCACTCTTGCACTTTTTGTTACTAAGTCAGGAAGGTCCTGGCCTTCACATAACTGTTACCAAATCTCTACTGGTTTTGACAATACTCTTAGGCTTGATCTTCTTCCCTCTGTGTTCTAATTAAGCCAGTCCCTGTGAGTGGCAATGTGGACCTCTCTACCTTTGAGGCTTTGCCTCTTCCAAAGGTGACAGAATCTTCATGCCACTGAACCAGAGTTTGGGCTAGGAACAGTGACCTGCTTCTGCTGGTGACAGCTCAGTAGTGTGAACAGACATTGCACAGAAAGCAGGTGGTGTCTGCCTCACTCCTCGCTGCAGAGTGTCCATGCTGTGACTGCGCTGGGGGTGCTGTGCTCAGTGCCACCAGGCTCTGAGCCTCTGCTCTTGGGGCAAAGCCATGCTCTCCAGTGGAAAACTGAGTGGGGAAAGGGAGATGGAGCCCACCTGTCAGGAATTATGCTTCTGCCACAAATTGTTGGGGCAATAGGGAATGAAAGGTAGCCTGCCCTCCTGTCTCAGTTACTTTTCTCTCATTGTTGAAACAAATACTCGGCACTCAAAATGAAGGAAGGAAAGGCTTATTTAGCTCATGGTTACTGAAGGTTTCAGTCCATACTCAGCTGGCTCCAAGGCAGAGCAACACATGGCAGAGGGCAACCTTTCATGGTGGTGGCAAAGAGCAGAGAGAGAGAAGGGAGTGGCAGCAGCTCAGGCAGCTGGCTAACTCTCCTCTCCTCATTGCAAAGCAGAACATCTGCCCCAGAGCACTCACATCCATAATCCCATCGTGGGATCAAGAATCTATCTCAAACTTCAGAAGCTGCCCCATGACTGCATGAGATTTTGTGGGGACAACTAGACACAAACCACAACACCTCTTCAGGAGAGACTAGCCCTGGATGAGGAGAGGGTGGGATTCCTATGCCCTGGCCCCAGTCTGCCCAGAGTGGAGCTTCTACTGTGCAGAGCTGGAGAAGGCTCAGTGCCACAGTCGCCCTCCATTGTTACCAGAACCTAGCATGTTTTGTTAGAAAGTTGGTTCTCTATATGCTGTATGTTTTTAGGAAGATTTTCATGGATTTGAAAACATCTTTAGTTTGTTATTAAGAATTTTAACCACATAACTAAATGGTGGCTGTTCTGGAGGGAGTGCCTGCTGCCTGCTGCCCTCTCTCTGCTGTCCCGCATGTGCTCCCACTTTCTTGGTGTCACAGTGATACAGGAAACCTCCAAATGGCACAGGGAGAGAAACTGATCTGGCCTAAAAGGTACCTGGGACAATTTTGTGTTCTCTAAAACTGAAGAATAAATTTTAGGAACAAGCAGAGGTTATGAGCACA
>PVKA01009319.1:0-23465 GCA_004027165.1 Ctenomys sociabilis | reverse complement strand
GGATCAAATGGGGAAGTGAGTCACATAGCAAGCAGGCATAAATATGGGACAGGCAGGGTCTCTTCCTGTTGGGGGTTGGGTTAGTGACTCATTTGGGCTCTTTCAAGGTGATTGATACCTATTTAGGATATCAATCTCTGATGCTCATCCCTAGGGAAGTATGTAGCTATGTTTCCTCTTTTTGCCTTGGTCTGGAGATGTGGCCCATAGGGAGTGTCTGTCTCTTCCAAGTTGCAAAGTCACCTTGTCTGCCATCTTGTCTCCTTGAGTTTCTGGCCCTGTCTGACTGCCTAGAATATTTCTATCTAATTTAGCTGCCTACAACAACAAACTTCCCTCCACGCCTGTGTCTGTGGTCCATTTGTGGGCGGCTCCTTGCTTGTCACTGAATGTGCTCTTTAGACCCATACTGTAATGGGTTACTTGGATTTTGAACTCATTGAGGTCATTTTCTGCAAATTAGTAACAGGGTGCTCAAGACCATTCATTAGTTTAAAAATTACAGCCTTAAGTTTTAAATTTCATTTATGGGGAATTCCTCCCAAGACTGGTGAGTTCTTATAACTGTCCTCAGCAAACAGGACATAGCATTGTGTAGATTAAAGGTTGACGACCTCAGAATGTGCTACACTGTAGTGACCTCAGTCAGAGTGACTCGTGCTGATGTGTACGTGCCTAAGAAGTCAGCCCCTACATAATAGGTGATAATTAAGTTTAGGCCTGACTCTGTCAATCCTTGTAGGAATGTAGCTTATGATTTATCTGGATATTGTATTCAATCCATTGTCAAGTTAACCAGTGAACTGTGCCTGTATGGGCATGAGGTGGGACAAAACTATGGTCAACCAATGAGATTATAAGCACCATTGCTCAGGAAAAATTGATTAAATCCAGTATCAAATGGGGAAGTGAGTCACGTAGCAAGTAGGCATGGATATGGGGCATAGTCTATGCCTGTTGAGCATTGGGCTAGTGACTCAGTAGGGCTCTTTCAAGGTGATATCAATCCCTGATGCCCACCCCAGGGAAGTATATAGCTATATGTTTCCTCTTTCTTCTTGAAGTCTGGCCCACAGGGAGTCTGACTCTTCCAAGTTGCAAAGTCACCTTGCCTTCCATCTTGTCTCCTTGAGGGCCTGGCTCTGTCTGCCTGTAATTTTTCTATCTAATTCAGCTGCTGACAGCAGTTACTGGGGTTCGCTGTTCATTGAAGGGCTGGCTGCTGTGGTCTGCATGGGTCCTCGCAGCAGTCTGCACAGGCATGGGCCACACTGCCTGACACTGACCAGCACCAGCGCACCGCTGCATTGACCTCGCCTTGTCTGTCCCCCCTGCAGTCCCCTTCTTCCTTCGACTTGTGGAGGACACCACCTGTAAGCTGCTGTTCCTTTCTCCATGTTCCCTCCTCTGCTTTGGGGAACTCTAGCGTAAGACATAAATGTGGGCAGTTACAGGAGAAATTGCTTTGGGATAGAGAATGGTTACTTCGGAGAAGGAAGGGCACATTTAGATAGCTATTGTATTTGTGACTTGTTACTTCCTTGTTGAAAAATATTAGGGGCTGAGGAGATGGCTCAGGGGAATAAGTGCTTCCCAGGCAAGCACAAGAGCCTGAGTTCAATCCCCAGTTCTGAAAAAAAATTATAACAAATTAGTACATTGTTAGCTTTTAAAAAGCTCTATGTGTACATCTTTGAGTTTGAAATAGTATGCTAAATTTCCATGAGAAAGTAGTATTTTTTCTTAACTATTTATTTGGTATAAGGTCATGCTGTGCAGCTTGGACTCATAGTGATCCTCCTGTCTCAGCCTCCCAAGTGCTGGGAATATAGGCGTGTGCCACAGCACAGAGCCAGCACAGCATGTGGTATGGGGCATTGAACCTGGGTCCTTGCACTTGCCAGGCAGGCGCTTAGACCACTGAGCTATCTCCCCATCCCTTTCTTGACTTTTAATTCTTGTTCAGGAACTTAGTGCTCATGTTGCTTAAGACCTTGTTTCTTCCATGGCATGATCATGTATGTTGAATAAAAATACTTTATTATGACAATAAAAGCCTGCAATCTCAACATTCTGGGAGGCTGAGGCAAGAGGATCACATGCTTGAGCCCAAACTAGACAAGTTGGAGGCTTAGACCCTGTCTTAAAATAAAAGAGAGAAAGGCAGGGCATGTGTATAGCCCAGTGAGAGGGCCTGGAGTTCAGTCCCAGAGCTGCTGATACATGGATATGCATGCAAGATAAGGAAAGTAAAGCGGTGTGCGGCGGGCGACTGCGCGGCAGCGGACGGGAGGCTGCAGAGGGGAGGCCGCGCGGCTGCGGAGGGGAGGCTGCGGAGGGGAGGCTGCAGAGGGGAGGCCGTGGAGGGGAGGCCGCGCGGCAGCGGACGGGAGGCCGCATGGCTGCAGACGGGAGGTCGCGCGGCTGCGGAGGGGAGGCTGCGTGGCAGCAATTGCACGGAAGAGACTTGGCAGTGCTGTTCGTTGAGATGCATTTCACGTGCTACAGTGTTCTATTCTGACAGCAGCGTGGTCATAAAAGAGCACTTCTGTGGTATGAGTGCATCCCTAGTCTGACCAGTAGGATGAGCAAGCTCTAAGTTAGGAAGTATTGTGTAGCAGTGAATGGCAAGTTGTTTGAGAAAAACACAATTTGTAGGAAAGTATAAAATGATTTAGTCAGCAAATTTCACTGAAGTTCCAGAATACTAGATATCACTGGAAGACTTTACGTATTGTGAAAGGATGGGAACAAACCAAAAAGGCAAACAACTAAATAAAAAAGAATAAAAGAAGGATAAAGGGTAACAATTTGAAAAAAATTGTTTGCCCAGCTTATATAGAGAAAGGGACATTTCTGTGATCAGATCTATGCCTTGAGGCATGCGGAGCTCGTTCCAGAGAGAGCCCACATGCTCTTTAGAGTGCGCGTGCCTGTGCCAGGCCCCCGCTGTGGTCCTGCACCTTACAGCAAGATGCTCTGCAGCCTCTGGCAGGATGGAAGCCTTTCCTGAACGAGCTCCTTCTGTGGTGCTAAGCTCGCACTCCACATATATCTCGAGGGATGTTTCAGCTCGTGAATCCCATCACATTTCTCCCTGTGTGCCCTGGATCCTGATTTCCTTTCAAAAGCCATACATGAAAGTTTCTGCCCCCAGTGTGATGGTTTTGGAGGTGGGCTGTTGGGGAAGTCATTGGTGTTAGGTAAGATACTGAGGACAGGGCGCTTAGATGGAATGAGTCCCCTTTTAAGAAGAGAACTGGCCTTTCTCTATGTGAGTGTAGAGGAAAAGTCATGGGAGAATGAGAGGGAGAGAGCCCTCTGACTAAAACCCAGCATGCTAGGCCCCACTCCGACCCCCAGCCTCCAGAAGTACAGGAAATAGATGCCTGTTGACTGAGTCACTCAGAGAACATTTGTTTGGATGGCCTGGCTGGCCAGCGTGCCTCCTCATTCCCCTTAGGATGAAATCCTTTATCAGGGCTCAGACCCTGACTCCTGCAGATCTCCGGCTGGGGCTTGCTGTGTTTCTCTCCTCCAGTCTTCATCCTGCCAACTGCATGCTTCGTTGTGCTTCTCCTGCAGACACCACGTCCCTTGAGTTCTTCAGCATAGTGTGGCCCATGCCTGATGTGTAGCACATCGGTAGGCAGCTCCTGAGGGAGTGGAGGAGGCCGGAAGGCCACATTTCTGTATGGCGGTGGTGGAGAGGCAGGAGGAAGACGAGGGGTGTGGTTGACGGGCGAAGCATACAGCAAAGCCTCCCAATGGCTGTCAGCTCGGAGTGCTGCTGTTTTAAGTGAGTGTTGAGCAGCCTGCTCACTTCCAGGCTGTTTCTTCAAGACTGTTCCATCTTATTTTTATTAATAGTCATGACTACATGTGACCCCTTTAAAAAAAATCATGGTGGATCTGAGAATATGACAGAGGTGCTGCCCATTAGCTTGTTTTCTGTAGCTATCTTTTGTCCCAAGCTTTCCTACTAGCAGAGGATAATTTGTTTAGAAAAATTATGTAGGAGAAAGCAATGATTTTTCTGAGAAAGACCCCAAAGATATTTGAATAGAAAAAGTAAAAGGAAAAATAAGACAAAATTGGTGCTGACTTTTACTGCTCCCTGCCCCCTTGGTGGGTCATACACTGCGGATCAGCAGTGCCAGCGATTGCACTAGACCTTGGGTAATGGAGTTGAACAAGATCAAAATTGCTGCCTTCTCAGGGCTCCAAGTGGTTGGAGAAGCATTCACGTGGTGATGTCATAAGATGCAGTGTGAACAGAGCCGGGCCTCCTTTGGAAGTCTCTGGAAAGGTATAACTGACCTTGTGGCTGTAGGTTTCAGTTACCATGTATGAATGAAAGCAAATACCAATTTACTGGAGAAGGAATGTTGATTATTTTTAGCAAGCAAAAGCATTATGGAAAACAGCTACAAATATTAAAGGATTTGTGCACATGGAATTTGCGGATCAATTAGAGCCACCCCAAGTGGACCCTTTCCTGGGAAATAGGGTTTCTATTAGGTATGGAGCAGAGAGATCTGGATTTCGCTGTTAGCAGAACCCTTGGCACAGAGTTCTTTGAGTTCTGTTGTTTGTTACATTTGGGGGTTTTAATCTGAAGACAGTTATTTTCTTTAAGAATGATATTTCTGCCCAAGTAACCTTCACCTGAAAGAAAAAAAGCAAGGGAGCATTTTTCTCTTGAAACCATAGCATTTCATTTCTGCCTCCACTTCCTGATTTGTAGCCTAGCTTCTTTACTACAAATAGTGCTGCAGCTGGTAGAGATTGTATCGGGTTCTTCACAGCACCAACACTGGCTGGCTATGGACATGGGTGTGTAGACGTGGAGGGAGAAAGTCGCATTTCCAAGCATGAGCTCATGCGGTGGTGGGCGCCGAGACGCACAGGCAGGCCCTAGGGCGTGGGGGCTCAGTGGCTGATGTGGCGGTCGTGAGGGAGAATCTCTTCCTTGAGTGTAGCCTCAGTTTTGTTCCCAAAGTCTCTCCTTCGTTTGGATGAGAACCGTGTATGTGATAAAGGAGAATCTACTTACATTCAGTTGATTGTAGATGTCAGCTATATCTGTGTGTGAGTTACTTTTCTCTTGTTGCTGAGACGAAATACCCATGCCTAAAATTAAGGAAGGAAAGGCTTATGTGGCTCACAGTCAGTGGGGTTTCAGTCCATACATGGCTGGCTCCAAGGCAGAGCAGCACATGGCAGAGGGCAGCCGTTCATGGCGGAGGAGGGCAGCAAAGCAGCGAGAGCAGTAAGGAAGGGGTGGCAGCGACAGAGGGCCATAGAGAGCAAGCCTGCCACCTTACATGGCCTTTAGGCTACTGCTGTAGGCTGGGTGTGGTGCTCACACCCAGAGTCCCAGCAGTGTCATCCTCACCCAGATGGATCGTCAGCTAATCACAAGTTCTGGAAACACACCCCATGAGGCTTTGGGGGCCGCCTAGATACCAGCCATAATAATCTTTACAACGTCACAGGACTGCCTCACAGTGTTGAGTGGAAAATCTGCAGCATAGTCAAGCAAAATCAGTGGATGAAACTGGCCGTCACAGAAATAGGCACCATATTTGCTCCTGGGTTTCACTCTCACCACACTGTGGCCCCATTTTGTGGATGAGGAAAAAACCCCAGGAAAGTGTGCGAATCATTTGAGAAAGCTCGTCCATTTCTAGAAGGGCTTTCTGGGAAGTTGCCTTAATAAACAAGAGCCCAGCTGAACTCCTATTTGCTTTGCAATTGAGTCATCAAGTATCAGGTTCTAGGTCATTTCTTTTTTTTTTTTTTTTTTTTGTCTTTTTGAGACAGGGTCTCACTATGCAGTTCAGGCTGGCCTTAAGGTCACTTTGTAGCTCAGGCTGGTCTCCAACTCACAGCAATCCTCCTGCCTCAGCCTCCCGAGTGCTAGGATTACAGGCATGCGCCACTACACCCAGCTTCTAGGTCATTTCTTAATCAGATCTGCAATACCAGATTTATTATTGGCAACATATTTCTCTCTTTGTGTTCTTTTTTTTTTTTTTATTCAAGAGGATATGTAACTAAATTTTCACTAGAATGTATTCTTAAAAATAGACACTATGACATCATTCCTGCCTGGAGTCTTAGTGTCTATTTTTAGCAGGTTCTGTCGTACATTTTTAACTTCAGTGGCTTATTTCAGTGGACTATGAAAATGAATAAAATTCTATTGCCAGAAAGGAAAAAGGATTATGGAAATTCTTCTCCTTCTGCTAAACTGTCTTCTCAAAAAGTCCTTTCTCTAATGATGAATTACTTGTTGGGGAATGTTGAAAACTAGAGGTGCTGATTTTTTTCTGCATATTTTACATACTTTAGAATTTTTCTGTAAGACAAAAATAAAATCATTTACAAATGAAACAATAGGTGACAGTATCTTTCAACTGAGGAGCTAAAAGCTCTACTTCTATAATAAATTTTACTGACTTCCCTGTGGGGCTTATGTAGCCCCATAGTCTGTGGGGGATTTTCCATCATAGAAAGACTGCAATTAGAAGATTCTTACTTTTACACCCCCCCCCCCCGCAGAGAGCCACGACAGCATCATAAAGTCAACTTCTGATTTTCTGTGTAGTATTTGACAAGGAACGAGATATACTGGGAGGTGGGGAAGAAGCCCTGTACTTACCTCACCCAGACTTGCTTTGCTTTCTCATTCTGAGTATTTAAAGGCAGTTCTTCGACCTGTTGATGTCACAAGCTGTCTAATTTTTTCTTTTCTTTTCTTTTCTTTTCTTTTCTTTTTCCTCTCTCTCTCTCTCTCTCTCTCTCTCTCTCTCTTTCTTTGGCAGAGCCAGGGATTGAACTCAGGCCCTGCGCTTGCCAGGGAAGCACTTATTCCACTGAGCCACCTCCCCGGCCCTTTCATTTTCTTCAGTGTACAAACTCTCCTTGGTACTGAAATATAGAATCAGTTTAATTTTGGTAGACAAAATCAGTTCACTCATTTTCTAAGAAAGTTTCAAATTTCTGGACAGGAAAATTAATAGATTATTTTGAAATCCATTTTCAAAACATCATGGCATTTAAGCGTTCCAGTTTAATGACAGCTGAGAAAAGCTAGTGTGAGACTTGTGTCCCGTGAGGCGGATCTGCCCTGTCTTCCCCACATGAGAATGCCACCATCTGGAGGGGCAAGAGCTGTGCGGAGTACAGTGCTGCTGTACTTTTTAATTTTCTGTTTCCCTCTGAATATTTGACATATAATCAAATATTGTTGTTACAGTTTTTATTTGATAGCTAAAATGAATGACAACTTCTCTGGGGAGTTAGACTTGGGGCTTCTTTGTTTTCCAAGGTGACATCTTTCTACAGAGATTTAGAAAAGAGGACACTGTGTTATAGGGAGGTTGGTATTGGTTTTTTGAAAAATGACCTTTTATATTAATATCATTCTTTAGTAATGTATATTACTTGTTTTTTGCTAAATGCAAAATGAACTTGTACAGCTTTCATGTGAATGAGGTGCTTCATCAAAACACTGATCCTCGGTCTGGGAATGCAGCGCGGTGGCAGGGCACTTGCCTGGCGTGCATGAGGCCCTGGGATCCTTCTCCGGTGGAGCGAGGAGGGGAGGAGAGGCCCCACAGTAATCATGTCACAGTGAGCTCTACTGCTTTGCAGAGCTCTTACACATACATTCTTTGTGTAACTCTTTTAGAAATTCAGCATTAAATAAAGTTGATTTTTGCTTCTTGGGGTAAGAAATTAAGACACAGAGTGTACATTGTTCCTCTTTTATTCAGCTTCTAGGTAATGTTGTTCAGACTGAAATGTATGTCTTGATTCTGAATTCAATTATTTGAACCTTGGCCTCTATGGCTTTAATGTATTGAACTTTTAGCAAGGGTTATTTGTGCCTGAACACATTTTACGTGTTGTGCTGTTATGCAGATTAGCAAGGTAGTGCATGTGTTCTGAGTTCTGGTCTTAGAAACAAGCTGTACTTAACTTGAGTGATAAAGTGATTCTGTCTTAATACGAGCAAACATGTACAGCACTTCACAAAATGTTAGTGGTTTTCAAAAGGCATTTTGGAGGGCTGACCAGAGGGCTCAGCAGGGACCAGGGTTTGATCCCTGGCATGCTGTGCTAGCCATGCCCCAGGGCACGTGATTGACACTGGGCCTGGTGGTGTGCACCACGTGTAATCCCAGCGCTTGGAGTGTGAACTCAGGACGATCCCTTCAAGTCCAGTCTGTGTAGTGAGACCCTGTAGACCCTGCGCTAAATACATACAATTTTTTTTAAAAAAAAGGCAGTTTGGATCCCAGCACTTAGGAGGCTGAGGCAGGAGGATTGATGGGGGTTTGAGACCAGCCTTAGCTACAAAGTGAGTTTAAGGCCAGCCTGAACTGCATAGTGAGACCCTGTATCAAAAAGACCAAAAAAAGTGCATTTTGGAAATATACTTTTTATCATAAATGTATGATTATATAATTCACACCGATATCCCAACATATATATATATATATAAATATATTTAAATAAGCTAAAAGACATATCCTATGTCTCAGATAGCACTGAGATTAGTAGGAACAATATACTAATTGAATTATATTGTACTAAAAATCATATAGTGGATGAATGAAGACAGAATTTCCTTTAGCCTTGGCTGTAAGTAAAATATTATATATCATACTTAAATTTCTAGTTTTATGGCTGTCTGGATAGCAAAGGTATTAGTTTTAGAGGAGCGACTATACTCTCCGGAAGCAGGTACTAAACCATGCTAGCTGTAGTCAAGTGTTTTGTCCTTAGCTTATTTTTTTCATATTTTGTTGAATTTCTTTAAATTTTATTGTATTTTATTGAAGAACAAATAGCAGTGACACAGTTTCAAATCAAATTAGCAGGACAGATTCAATAATTAATTCATTGCATATTGTTTTCGTAGTGGTATGTTGTCATACAAAGTGCATACATAATATTCTACTTACAAACACTATTAGACCAGATGTCTCTAATCAATGAATTAAGAGAATATAGCTGTATACCTATCTTATTTTTTAAAGCTGAATTATAGTACAGTTTCAATAATTAATACTTTCTACCTTATTATCTTCTTAGTGATTGTCCATAGTACAAAAAGCTGACATAATATCCTGTCCAAACACATAATATGCTGTGCAAATCTTGCTTCTCATAGAATTATGCAAAAGTACTGCGTATTTATCCTAACTGTACTGTTTATACACATACAGCATGTGTTCTTCCTCTGTATCTCCTGTTTTTTTGTCTAGACCTGTCAAAGATGGGCACTCCATTGTCATTAAACCATTATAGGTGCCTGAACTCAGCGACACAATCCAACACAGTCCAGCATTCCATAATAATAGTGGGTTACCTGAAGAAGTTGTTGACTAGAGCCATGTACAGCTCAAGTTATTATTATGCCCTTATTTTATAAACCTCATTTTTATACTTTTCTGCTGGATGGTTAAGACCGAGATAGAGCAAGACCTATATAACAAAAAATGTAGCTTTTGTTTCTGATGAGGTCAGTGAAGTCCTCTCAGGGTTTATCTTGTAATCCTGTACCTCACTCTGTACATCCTTTGTCTGTGTCAGCCATATGGATGAGTCACAGCCATTGCTTGACCAGTTTGCTCTCTGTGAGAGCCTGAGAGAAAGTTTTCTCTCCATGTGACTCTCCTTAGGCACACTATATATCATCAATTGCCTTCCTCTGTGGCTCCATAATCTCCTTGATCAGAGAATTTGGGGCACAACTGAGTTCCATGATGTTACAGTACAGGTTCTCCTATGTTCCGAGTCTTTGTTTTCCTTGAAAGGCTAGGGCCAAAATGTTGGCTGACCTTGCAGCCCTTCCAGTTCTCCAATTTTTGATCTGTGAACTTAGGTTATTAACCATCCAGAAGAGAAGCTGATTAGTACCCTGCAACATATGCCGTTCAGTTTACTCTAACTATCTGACAACATTCTTTTTAGTTGTTGTTATATCTTTCTATTTGCATTTCTTCTTTTGACTTCTTATACTAGGGAGACTACATGATATTTGCACATGTGTGTCTGGTTTATTTCACTTATGAATATGTTCAAGTGGCATCCACTTCAATATAAATGCTTCAATTTATCATTCTTTATAGCTGAGTAATATTCAATTATACAGAAATATCACATCTTTTTCAACCATTCCTCATGTGACAGGCATCTTGGTTGTTTCCAAGACTTTGCTATCATGAATTGTGCTGCTATAAACACAGGTACACATATATCATTATGATATGATGTTTTCAGTTCCTCTGGGAAAATTCCCAGTAGGGGGATTACCGGATTGAATGGGATTGTCCTTAGCTTATATTAAGGTTTTGGTTTAGCAACAGGTCACTGAGGTCAAGGTTTTGCTCTGCAGTCATTGTATTTGTATTGAAGTGTCAATGTATTCAGTAGAAACGCATGCAACACGCTTTCTGCCTTTGCAACCGGCGCGCCAGCTGAGCTCAGTCCTGAGCAGCCTTGCTCACTGATGGTTCCAGGCAGTCACTCAACAGTGAGCTCCCACGAGGTTGGGTAACCACAGACAGTAAAGGAGGTGAAATCTGAATGAGGATTTAGCAACAGGAAGAGTGGAGGAGAAATAGTCTCAGGTATATGATGGAAGAAATAAGCCCATCACATTTTATGGGTGGTAGGGAAACCTGGCTTGAATAATAGGAGATAAGATTGAAGAAAAGAGAAAAGTTAGGAAATAAGTAGCTTTGCAGGTGTGGGAATGTACGCACGATACTTGTGTTAAGTCCGCCAAATTTCAGCACAGTTGTGGAGCTCAGGAAGGTCTTTGCTGGCGATAACTGCTGTGAGCTGCTCATAGTGCAGTGCACGGTGTGCACTGCTGGAAGGAGCACAGCATGGGAGCTAAGGTGCTGCTTGCCCGGAGAGGGCAGGTAGCTCAAGGTGGGCATGTCTCGCTGGCGCGCAGCGCATGGTGCTTTGGGCTGCAAAGAGCAGCCATTTGTTGGATCTGGCTGATGCTACTGGTTCCCTTTGTCATTTTTCTTATGTGGTATAGAAGAAAATAGCATGGAACAATCCCTACTGTCAACTCGAAATGAAGACTTAATATGAAATGAGGCCTATTGCATTATTTATTTTGTCTTCTGGAATCTGTGCCTTTTGAATAACTGTCCCTGAGTGACGTGACTACTTTTATTTGGCTCACCTTATAGTCTCAGTCTCTCTCTCTCTCTCTCTCTCTCTCTCTCTCTCTCTCTCTCTCTCTCTCTCTCTCTCTCTCTCTCTCTCCTTAATGACCATATTACCAAAAGTACATTGCCATCCAGTTGGATAGATCTTTTGGGGGTCCTTGTGAGAATATAATGAAGAACTAGAGTAGTATGGGGTTTCTGCGTTGGTTAGAATAGAGAATGAATAGGAAACTCAAGATAAGAGTAGAAGTATGAGCTCTTGGCGTTGCATAAAAGGGTTCCATTACAGCTCTTGAGCACTCTGCATTTTTAGGTTTCTAGAAGGAGTTGTGGACATATTTCCAGGAGTAGCTCTGGGGTTGCAGGGCTCAGAAACAGCATTAGCTCACTTTCACTGTTTTGTTTAATTCAGGGGTTTCCTAAAATTTCTTTAGGGGCCAGGGAGATGGCTTAGTGGAATAAGTGCTTCCCTGGCAAGTACAAGAACCTGAGTTCAGTCCCCAGTTCTGCCAAAAAAAATTGTGTAAATGGGTTATTCACTTCTTAAGTAGCAATAGTTTATTTAAATGTGATCAAAAATAGCATCAGAAAATATTCAATATAATTAAATCTTTGTTTTAGAAACTACCTCACTGAAAATAATGACACAAAATTTTGAAGGTACCAGGTGGAGAAATGTCCTTGTTGTTGGTGGAGGGGCTCTGTGAGTCGTTCTTCTTCACTTTGCTTCTTAGGCATAAAGCAGGTGAAGTTTTAGTAATGTTTATTGAATGAGCAGGAGACGCTTTCCGGGCTCCTAGGGGTGAGTCGGTTCTTGTTCAGCCGGCGTTTATTAAGTATCTTGATATATTTACATCTTTTGTGGCTTAGAAAAATAGCCCAGAGAGCAATGTAGGTGTCATTTTGAGTGATGCATTTCCCTCTCAGGAACATAATTAGATGAGAAATTTTCACACGGACTGACGATGAGGCCAGCGTCAGTATCTCGTGCTCAGCATCATCCACTGTGCCTAGAGCCCTGTTTCTCTAGAACAACTTAAATGGCAGTATTTGTAAAATAAGGAAAGAGCTTTTGGGGCTGCTCTGCCTTATTAATCTCTCTCCTTACCTTCCTGTCAGTTTTGTATCTGTTGAAGTTATTGTTTGTATGTCAGTTTATAAAGTAGGTGACCAATGAACCGGCACTGCTGTGAGTGTTAACTCAGCGTCCCACTTGGTGTGGTGGCCAGCTCCCATGGTACTGGGCCGATGATCAATGCAAGCAGCGCCGGAGTAAGTCAACTCTCCACTGGGCATGATATGGAAACTGAAACGTAGGCCCTTGCAGTTTTGACAGAGGACAGTGTTTTTGAGTTGCTGAAAATGTGATTATCCTCATTGCCAAGATTGCCTACTTGTACGTAAATGAGGGTCTTTTGCCACTAAATGCCTTCTTGTGTCCATGCTTGCCCCGCCCCTGCTATGCTGGCCCCACCCTCGGGGCAGGCTGAGCTGGTGACTGAGACTGGGCTTGGTGGTATGCACCTATGATCCCAGCACTTGGGAGGCTGAAAACACGAGGATCACTACAAATCTGATCTACATAGTGAGACCCTGAACACCCTGAATACTGTCCTAAATATGAAAAAAAAAAAAAAAAAAAAACGAAACTAAATGTGTCATTTACAGGTCAGATGAGGGGATCTGTCTTGATCCTCTTTGACAAAGTGAGACAGTGGTAAGTTATGCAGTAATAATTTGGTGATGGATAGTCTGGTATTAATAACTTTTAAATCCTCTTCCATTACTGATTTCCTGTAATTTAAACCTGGACATGCCAAGTCAAGTGACTTGGTACTTGGAATTCCACTCAGGGAACCTCCACTATGTAGACCCTCTCGTATTTTTCTCTCTCGTTTCAGGTTTGGTAGAAATCTCAGGATCAGGCAGAAAAGCTGGCTGCTGGTCACGCAGCAATAGACGAGGTGGTGCTGTCAGCCAGAGCCTGCACCTGTGCAGACTGCTCAGCACTTGACAGTCAGCATCACGTAAGGCAGAGGTGCACGAGAAGGCTGGTGTCAAAGATGAGAGTCAAGTTAGTGAATCCCCATCCGACTCAAATGTGATTCAGGCAGAGAAACGCAGCACCACGGACAGCTCCCAGAACCTGTCAGGGACCTGAGGAAGTGTGAGGATTGGAATAGAAAGCCTGCATTCAGGTCCTGATTCCACCTCTTCCTTCTAAGAGTATATTAGGGAAAACTGAGAGCTGTTTTTTTCTCAAAGTATGGAATGACAGTTAAATAAACTGATGAGGGAAACCCTAAAACCATGAGCAGATACTAATTTCTTGGTGAGAGAAAGGAACTAGGATTTGGCGCATACCTATGAGTTCAGAGACAGGCTTTTAGGGTTGTTGGGCCATTGAATTTTCATAAAGCTACTTGAATCTGCAAAGAGTTAAGTAATCAGTGAACTCTTGTTCTACCCCTAGATTCTATTCCTTTTATGACTTAGTGATGCAAAAAGTAGTAGTATCTGGCATACAGAGCTGGCATGGTGAAGAATCATGAGGCTTCTGCCTTTCTAAGAATAGTCTGTTCTAAAGCTTTCCTTGTTGGAAGAAAGCAGCAGTAAAGGGCAGAGAGAGAGAGAGAGAGTAAGAAGTATGCCTCAGGCTCCGCCAAGGGGCTTGCAGAGCTTCCGTGCAGGGGAGCTGGAGCAGTGTGTCCTGAGGCTCCTTTCATGAGAGGGGTGAACTGTGCATAGCAAGCAGTTGGCTCGCAGCTCAGACTGGGCTACAAGGGGTTGGTTGGATTCCCCACAAACACTGAACCGGGGCTGTTGAAAGAAACAGAAATGATAACTTCACTATTTGTGTGTAATGACTTTGTGTAATATATGATGTCCTTGGAGAAGTCAGCCCTCAGCCTTTAGGGTTAGTTTATTTTAAGGAGAATGAGTCATTTAATTAGCATTCTATAGTATTATGTTTATAATGTTGTTTTGTATTATATGTAATTAGATTTTTTATTTTAAAAAAGCATAGGATATTTCTTTAGAAAAGCATAGGACGTTCAGTTCTTACTGACATGAATTTTGTATGTCAAAGTTGATAATTTGCATTTTAATTTATAAGCATAAAATATGTGATAATGGGGCATTATAGGAGAGTGAGGAAATCCCTCCAGTATTTTGCACAGGGTTTGTTTTATGGGTGCAGACAGCAATGGAGTGTTCTGTAAGACGGACATTCAGATCTCTATCTGAAGGTCAGTTTGGCTGATTCCATTTCTCTTATGTTAGCAGTGTGCTACATGTTTGTGGTTATCTGTTCAGTAGCCCACTGAAGTGCAGGTAGAAGAAATAGCAATTTTCTATCAAGATGCCACTTTAGATCCATTATCAGAAGAAAATGGTTGCTGTATGATGCTCTTCCTTCTAAGAATTTTAAAAAGAAACATTCTAGTAATTAGGTAGCTGTGTGATGATTTGTGCTGTAAAGTGCTCCAGGGTTGAAAGCACAAAGTAGAAGTTTGAATTCTTGTTTTAATATCCATGAGGTGTATGACCTTGGGGTGCACCCCTGAGCCAGCTTCCTACTATGAAGGACTACTATCCCTGAGTCAAAGAGTGGTTGTGAGATTATGTTAGCTGATATTTCTGAAAGTGGTCACAGCTTCTGATACATCTTTATAAAAGGAGCTGTTTATAACAATTCTCTTTTTTGGTTATTTTCTGCAGAAAGTGAGTGAGAAGGTTGGAGGAGCTGAAGGAACCAAGCTAGATGATGACTTCAAAGAGATGGAGAGGGTGAGTCCTCCCCACAGTCCTCCCTTTGACATGAAGTTATGCATCACAAGAAGATGGAATGGGCTGCTTGGCCCCGGTGGGGTCTAAGAATGCATTATGTTGTTTTGAACAATACTCTTCCTTTAGAATATATTTTACTTTTGTATTTTTATTTTTTATGGTACTGGGGATTAAACTCAGGCCCTTTTATTTGCCAGGCAAGCACTTATTCTACTGAGCCATCTCCCTAGCCCTAAAATATGTTTTAAAACAGAAAATGTGAAGCATCCTGGCTTCCCTTTGTACAACCCTGAGACAAAACTTAAGGCAGATGGCAGGTCAGAAGATACTAGTGTAGATTTTCTCATCACTTCAACGTAATGTATGGTAAGAGTCACGTGGGACTCGTGACAGAGCATTATGGGAGCTGGGGAGGGACAAAAAAGCTGAAGGTGCGGAGTACGGCATCTGAAGCCTTTGGGAGGGTGTGTGCATCCTGTCTGGCTGTGGGGGCGCTCCTGATAGTGTGCCAGCCAGAGGCCGCTGGGCACAGGAGGGAGAAGGTGTCCATTTTGTTCTTCCATAGCTAATACTTTGTATGTATATGCTTTAATCATTTTTTTCTTTACAATAAGTTTTGGACAGTTTCATTTCTGTGTATCTTGGTATGATTTTATTTAAATTTCTTGTGCAAAAGGTTCATTTTTCTTGGAAATGTGGTATTATAAGTTGAACTAAATTCAGAAATTTTAAATCTTTAAATATTTATTGCCTTCTCCTTTCTACTTTGAGAATTCTAATTATATGAATATAAAAAAGAAAGGAGCAGTTAATGCTTATAATTTTTGTTTTTACTCTGACTTTTTTCCTCTCTTGAATTTCTTATAACTTATTGCTTTTTTTAAAGCAAAACTTGTATGTTTATATCTGGTAATCTGAAAAACTAATTTGTACATAACATCATGTAGTACAGCAACCATTGTTGGATTCCTATTACTTTGTTTAGTGAAATCTTGTATCATGTGTAATGCTGTTTTCTTCTATCACTATTTTGTATTCTTTAAAATAATAATAAAAAGTACAAAAAAAAAGAAATAAGCAAAAAAAATTATAAAAAAAAAAAGAAGGCGTCTAACTTGGCCCAACCTCAGCTCCCATTCTGACATTTATTGCGAAGTCCATTCAATGCTTGGGGCCTCCTAATTTTTAATGAAAGGAAAATGGGAATAGTAATACTTGGAGACGTTTTATTCAAGATTAAGAATAACATAACTCATTTTAGCACTCTGCCCAGAAGATAGCAGGTTCTCATGTAGTCAAAGTGGACTAATACCTCATTTTATTTCTCTTGGGGAATAGTTGAATTTTTGCTTCACTTTGAGAGTGTTCATAGCAAATAATTTATAGGTGTACAATGAAGAGAAGATGTATTACATTGTAGAAAGTATTTCTGTTGAACTAATGGAGAGCAGTGGACTGAGAAGTACAAATCTTGTACTTGAGAATATTCTAAGCCTTTAATACGTGGAGGCCACATTGAGCATTATTAACAATGTTGCTTCCATATATTATTGTAGCAAAGCATTTTCATTATATTCTTACCTTGACTCTGCTGGATATTTTTTAGGGCTTGATGCTGTCCTCAGCCCACTTTGTTTCCAGCGGATGCCTCAGGTTTGTTGTTCTTGTCATGTGTGCGAAGGAAATTTCTAAAAGTTTTCTTACTGATTGTTTTGGCCCCCTTGATGAAGTCCGTTGGTGAACTCAACAGATACTCCTTGTGTCTTGCTGTGGTTTGAATTATAAATGTTTCTCAGAACTCTTGTTCTGAGGGCCTGCTTGCCAGCTGATGGGTTCTGAGTTCATGGAGTGGGTTGATTGATTCATTGTGGCATGACTGGGAGAGGAAGTAGCAGTGGAACCCTGCTGAGGGAAGAAGACACAGGGGCATGACCTGGGGAAGTCCTGTCTGGTCTGCTGCCCCCCCCCCCCTTCAGCTCTGTCCCTCACAGCTTCTTCCTCCCTTCCGGATTTCTTCCTGACAAAGCAGATTTGTGCCACCCTGCTCTACTGCTATGAGGTTTTTCTTCTTTCTTTTCTCTTGTTTGCTGAGATGGAATACCTGCCAACCAGAGTTAAGGGAGGAAAGGCTTATGTAGCTCACAGTTTGTAGAGGTTTTGGTGTGTACCTAGCTGCCGCAAGGCAGGGTGGTACATGGCAGAGGGGCAACAGCAGTTCATGGCAGCAGCAAAAGCCAGAGAGAAGAGGGAAGGGGAGACACATACACACACACACACACACACACACACACACACAGAGCCAGAGACAGAGACAGAGACAGAGACAGAGACAGAGATAGAGATAGAGAGAGACATGAGATGAGAGAGCAGTAGCCTCTGGGCTGGACAGGCCGAGTGCTTAGATCTGGGAAACCAGCCTATGATAGCTATTACCCAGCAGCTTCTTTCCCTGACTGGACTGAAGTCTGTGTTGGTCTTTACTCCTCATCATTGCATGGGGAGATAGAGATAGATAGAGATAGAGATAGAGATAGAGATAGAGATAGAGATAGAGATAGAGATAGAGATAGAGATAGAGAGAGATGGGGGGGAGAGATGTAGATGTAGATATAGCTAGCTAGCTAGATAGATAGATGGGTAACTTCAACCCAAGCTGATAACTACTGATGCTCATTGCTCTAGAAGTAGCGCTCTACCCACCTTACTTTTGCAGACTCTAAGGCTCCAGACAGTGAGACACCGTCCCAGCGTAAGGTGATTAGAGGGCTCTGTTCACTGAAGGAGTGCTATTGGACCTCTGGTCCCTCATCAGGAGTGGCCCTCAGGGCTCGCTAATTGGAATCCGTGTCTGTGCACGGCCAGGCTCGCTTTGTCTTCCCTCACTGCTTTGAGGCTGCTCTGCCCTCACCTCCTCGGAGGGCATCCTGGGTGTGCTACCATGGTGTGGTAGTGCATGCAGCAGCTCCTCAGGGACTTGGAATACAGTATCAGGTATCAGAAAGCATCTGCCTTAGCACAGCCCAGACATGCTCACCAGGGCAAGATTCACTCACTTTCTGTTCTTTAAAAAAATGAATAGCAAATTTAGAGCACAAGTAGAGTTTATCACAGAGCACTTAACTAGACCTTTGTGGACTTAACTTTTTTTTTTTCTGAAATATACATTGCTTATATTGCAAAATAAAATAAAAGAGAACATTACAAGTATTTTACTTGTCCTACTCCACAGAAAGTTTCTGAAGCTTGTTTTTCAAAATCTAGATATCCCTATAATAAATTTCTGGCTCACTGATGAATCTGCACAAATTTACATTTTTTTTGGTGGAACCGGGAATTGAACTCAGGCCCTTGCACTTGCAGGGAAGCGCTTATTCCACTGAGCCATTTCCCTGGTCTCCATATTTACATTTTTAAGATAATATTTATTCATTTATTATAAACAAGTTAATCTTTTATTTCTTGATGAATGATTATGCAATTTCTATCATTTTACTCTTTCAAATAATGTTGCAATAAATACCATTGTTTTCTTCCTGTCCCTTCTTTCCTTTACCCTCCCCCTTCTCTTGTTCCCCTTCTCAGATGAATATTCTGTTCCCATTCCAATATCTGCTATATGTTTGGTGCTTATTTATACTTTGGATTCCTCACACCAGAAAAGCAGTGCAGTCTTCAAACATGCACGCCCAATCTATTTCACCCAAGAGTATGGTCTCAAGATACATCTATTTAGCTGGAAATGTCTCAAATTTACCTTTCTTTATGGCAGAGTACTGCTCTATTATATATATCCTCTGCCCCCTGCACATATTCCTTAGTTTCGGTCAGCTGAATAGCTAATAGATTTAGCTATTACAAATTGGGCTGCTGTGAACCTACGCATGCATATATCACTGCAGTGTGATACTTATTTTTTCTTTCAGGAAGATGACAAGAAGTGAATACTAGATGGGTTGAATGAAACTCCTAATTTTGTGTTTTAGAGGAATCCCTGCAATCGTTTTCACAGTGGTTGCACTAGCCTAGACTCCCACTAACAATTCAGAAGGGTTCTTTTCCCCCACAGCCCTGCCAGCATTTGTTATTGGTTGATTTCTTGATGACAGCTATTCTTCCAGGGGTGACGTGTGATCTCATCACTTTAATTTGCATCTCTCAAATAACCAGAGATGCTGACCATTTAAAATGTTTATTTCCCATTTGTGCTTCTTCATCTGAGAAGTGTCTGTTCACTTCAGATGCCCATTTTTGAATTTTTTTTTTCTTTTTTTTTTTTTTTTTTGGCAGAACCGGGGATTGAACTCATGCCCTTGCACTTGCCAGGGAAGCACTTATTCCACTGAGCCATTCCTGGGCCCCTTGGATTTTTTTTTTAAATTTGGGAGCTTTGATTGTTTTTTAGTTCTTTATATATTCTATATATTAGTCTTTTGTCTGAGAAACAGCTGGAAATTTTTTCCCGCACTGCAGGTTGTCTCTTTATTATGTTGGTGGTTGCTTTCGTTGTGAAAAATCTTTTTAATAAGATGAGATCCTAGGTGTTGATTCTTTGTGATATTTCCGATGTGAGTGGGGTGTTGTTCATCAAGTTTTTGGCTATATCAGTGTCTTCAAGAATTTTGCCTCTTCTATCTTCCCACAGATTTAGTGTTTCTGCCTTAATGTTTAGATCTCTCATCATCTCTGTAAGGATAGTGCTGGTGAAAGATATTGGTCTAGTTTTAATCTTTGAAAGTCAGTTTTTCTAGCACCATTTGTTAAAGAGGCTTTCTTCCGTTGAAAGTGTTTGGCTCCTTCGGCACATAAGGTGGCTGAGTATACTGCGCTTGTTTCTGCAAATTCTGATATGTTCTATTGATCCTTAGGTCTGTTTTTTTTTTTCAATAATTTGCTGTTATTATAGTAGCTTTATAGCATAATTTCAAGTCAAGCCTTGCCTTTGTTGCTCAGCATTTATTTTGCTATTCTGACATGAGTTTTAGGAGCATTTTCTATAATTCTGTGAGGAACCGTATTACTATTTTTATTGGGATGTACTAAATTTGTTTGGCGGTTTTGGAATTATGGCCATTTCCACTCTGGTGGTTCGTCCTGCCCAAGAACAGGGGGCATCTTTCCATTGTCTGATATTCCCTCAATCTCCTTTTTCAAAGGTTGTAGTTTTCAGTATAAAAATCTTTTCCTTCCTTCCTTAGATTGACTCCTAGATATTTCTCTTCTTTTTATTTTAAATGCTATTGTGAAAAGCTTTGTTTCTCTCAATGTGTTTATTTGTTTATAGGAATAGCATTGATTTTGGAGTGTGGACTTTGTATGTAGCTACAGTACTAAATTTGGTTATTAAATCTAAAAATCTTTAGGTAGTTCTTGAGGTCTTTTATGTAGAGTACCATGTCATTTGCAAGTAATGATAATTTAACTTCTTTCTTTCCTGTCCTTGTTCTTGCTCTTGTCTAATTTTTCTGGTTAATGTTTCCAGAAAATTGAATAAGAGTGTTGACAATAAATATCCTTGTCTTGTTCATGGCTTTGGAAGGAAAGCTTTCAGTTGTTGTCCATTCAGTGTAATGTTGGCTCTTGGTGTGTCAGAGATGACTAATTCAGATTGAATTCCAATTTTCCATAAGTTTTTTTTTTTTCTCGAAAAGCTGCTGGACATTGTAGA
Organism: Ctenomys sociabilis; assembly: GCA_004027165.1. Taxonomy (NCBI): domain Eukaryota; kingdom Metazoa; phylum Chordata; class Mammalia; order Rodentia; family Ctenomyidae; genus Ctenomys; species Ctenomys sociabilis. The sequence continues at coordinate 2,801 of PVKA01009319.1, read as the reverse complement.
AAGCCTTTTGCATCTGTTGAGATGGTCCAATTGTCTTTGTCCTAGACTTTGTTAATAAGATATATGTGTCACATTTATTGATTTGCATATGTTGAACCATCCCTGACTTCCTGGGACAAATCCCACTTGAGCATAGTGTGGGATTCTTCATGATTTGCTGCCTTTGGTTTGCCACTTGAGCATAGTGTGGGATTCTTCATGATTTGCTGCCTTTGGTTTGCCACTTGAGCATAGTGTGGGATTCTTCATGATTTGCTGCCTTTGGTTTGCCAGTTTCTTGAGGATTTTTGCATCTATGTTGGTTAGGGAGATTGGGCTGTAGTTCTCTTTCTTCATTGGATCCTTCTCTGATTTCAGTATAAGGGTAATATTAACTTGCTTCTCTTTCAGTTTCATTAAAGAGGGCCAGCAAGATAGCTCAGGGACTGAGCACCTATTTAGACAAGCACAGGAACTGGACTTTGATCCCTGGCACCATATGTCGCACTGGCCCTGCCCCTGGGCATGATTTTTTGTATTAATTTCTTAGTCTCCATTGCATTAATTTCTGCTCTTCTCAGTATAATTCTCTCCTTCAGAGCAGCTCTAGTACTGACCCACTGTTCTTTTTCTAGAAGCTTGAGGGTCACCACTGATTTGATTATTAAAGCTCACTCTGATTTCCTGTTAGGGGTATTCACTGCCTGAATTTCTCTAGCTGGACTCCTTTCACTGTGTCTCATGCATCCTGGCATGCTGTATTGGCATTATTGTTTAATTGTGGAAGCTGTCTAATTTTTTCTTTAATTTCATCTGTGACTCATTGGTCATTCAGGAGGACACGTAATTTCCATATGTTTTTGAAGTTCATGTGCTTTTTTTGTCATTGATTTCCAATTTCATTTCACCATGGTTTGATGATATGCATGGGATAATTTCAATTCTTTTGCATTTAGCTAGGCGTTTATGAGCAAGACGTGGTCTGATTTGGAGAAATCCCATGTGCAGCTGAGGTGAATGTGTACTCGGATGTTGTGGGAGGAATGTGGTAGACATTCGCTAAGTCGAGTTGTTCAAAAGCCTGGTTCAGTTCTGATATTTTGTTGCTGATTTTTCTTCTAGTTAGTCTCTTTGTGGCAATGGGTATTGAGGTTTTACATAAATAAATGAAGACTTAAATTTCAGAGCAGTGTTCATATTATTTTATTCCATATATTTTTGTCTTATTTGTGACTGCTGCAATTTTTGTACCCTCTCCCCATGCTTCATAGGAGTTCTCTAGTAATTGAAAAGCAGTTTCAGGGCGGGGGAGATGACTCAGTAGAATAAGCACTTCCCTGGCAAGCGCAAGGGCCTGAGTTCAATCCCCAATTCCAGAAAACAAACAAACAAACAGCAGTTTCTTTGGATTCAGAATCTCACATCTTTTTTTCCTGTTAATTTGTCTGTAGCCCAGAAAAATATTTTAGCTCAGGGTCCTCAAGTCTACAAAGGAACTACCTTTCCACAGTTGGTTCTCTGATTATCAAATGAGATAGAGAAACCTTTTGAAGTCATATTCTCAGAGAGCCAATTAGAGAACAAAATGAAATAAATTAGAAATCTGTGTCAAACAGCACGACTGGTGGAGCAGTGGATATTCCTAGAGGTCATTTCTCTACAAGCAGCCCTAGCTGCTCTCCTGCTGAGCTGTGGCAGAGTCCCTGGTGTGTCTCCAGCCTAACTCTGAGCTGCATGGACTCCTACAGGGTGTTGTCTCTGTAGAATGCTGGCCGTAATGATCTCTCTCCTTCTCTTGAGTCTCCTTGTGGAAGTGTTTCTGTTTTAGATTTAAATGCTGTCTGTGACTCACACGCTTCACTTCATTGTGCACAGGAAACATTCCTTACCATTCTGCAGACATTAAGTTAATTTATTCCTTGAAGAACTGCAGGTACCTTGTTAAGAGAAAATTCAGAAATTGAGGAGGAATCCAGTTTCTTCTCAAATTTCTAGGGTTTGCTTCAATAATTCTGTGGGGTTTGGTGTGTTTGTTTGTATGGTGTGTAGTAGCATTCACTAATTCACCTGGGAAATCTGTAATTGCCTGCATGTGCAGGCATTGTGCTTGGCAGTAGGATGCAGAGATGAGTGAGACTGTGTCTGCCTTCAAGAGGTTTCTAGCATTGATTGAGGTGGGCAGGGAAAGGTCACAGATCTGTAGCTAACAGGATGCAGTACTTCACACCCCGGGGAAGATGCTGTTGGAAGACCTGGGAGAGATGCTGACTCCTGGAAGAGAGAGCGCCGAGCTCAGTCCTGGAATCTTCTCTTGTCCCTGCATATATGGGTAGCAGAGTTCCAGCAGAGCATGGTGTCCTGTGCAAACTTGGAGATTGTCCTGGGAAGCGCCTGCCGTAGAAACTGTCAGTGTCCTAGGACTGGAGATGTGCACATAGGGCATTTAACAACATTGAGCTCTTCTGAAGGGGCAGCCTTGGATTTTAAGAAAAAGAACAAAAAGAATATTACTCTAACCTAGAAAAAAACATTAAGGACTGTTTGCAACATAGGACATGGGCCAAGGCTGACAGGGTAGTGCGAGTGATCATTGTCTTCGTGCGCTTAGGTAGTGACTGGGTTCAGTTCTTCTGTACAATCTAGAAATGGCAGAATTCCCTATCACTGCCATATTATGAGGCTAAACTCATAGTGCCCAGCTACCGTGTGGAGCTCATTGGTTTTTTGTTAAGCTTTCATTTTCTTTCTCTTTCTTTCTTTCTTTCTTTCTTTCTTTCTTTCTTTCTTTCTTTCTTTCTTTCTTTCTTTCTTTCTTTCTTTCT
>PVKA01009318.1:0-59622 GCA_004027165.1 Ctenomys sociabilis | reverse complement strand
GGTGTTTTGGATCTATGGTTGTGGAATACAAGGAAGAGGAACCCATAGGTTCAGAGGCCCAACGCCCTCTGTGTCTTTCTATGTACATGTATATTTTTCTGTTATTGAATATCTCTTTTCAGATTATAAACTCAACGAGCAGGGACATAATTCCCTACTGAGAGAAAATAGTGCTTTTCTAGAGAAAGGTGCCCAGCATAGAGTAGGACTTTAAAAAGAAAACCAGAAAGGGCATGACTCCACCCTCAGGAACACCGGGCAAACCAGGCTGTGGTGTGACTTGGTGGTACAGCACTTGCCTTGCACGCCCCAGACCCGGGGTTTCATCCCTAGTACCCCAAACCAAAACAACCTACACACAGAGCTATGTGACCACTGTTCCTTTCCTCTACCTGCTTCTTCTTCTTCTTTTTTTTTTTTTTTGGTGGAACCGGTGATTGAACTCAGGCCGTAGTGCTTGCCAGGAAGTGCCTATCGCACTGAGCTATCTCCTCAGCCCCTCAAATGGTAATTAAGGGCTGAGAGTGTCCTGTTGCTCAGCATACAGCTCTGGTTTCAAAGCCTAGTACCTACCTATCCAGGGAAAGCAGTAAAGAGGGAAGTAAAATAATATTTATTTTTCTAGGAGTAGGAGAGAGCTCATGAAATGACAGGAAGTTTATATTAAAACATAAAATCCTCAGAAATTAAATATAGGTTATTAAAAATGATTAATCAGAGAATGGGAACCTAAGCAAAGAAATTTCCAGGAAAGTAGACTAATTAGACAAGATATTAGGGAATAGGGCAGAAAAACTAAAAATTAGAGAATCAGCTCGAGAGACTGAACATCCAGCCAACAGAAGGAACAAGATGAGATGGGAGGAAGTTATCAAAGAGACAGTGAAAGAAACTTTCCAAGAACTGAAATTTAATTAATTAATTTATTTTTGAGACAGAGTCTCACTGTGTAGCACTGGCCATAGACTCTGACTCTCTGGAAAGGCTAAGGAGCTGGACATAGTGGCACAGGCCTGTAATCTCAACACTCAGGAGGCTGAGATAGGAGAATAGTTGTGAGTTCAAGACCAGCTACAGAGTGAGCTCAAGGCCAGCCTGAACTGCATAGTGAGACCATGTCTCAAAAAGATAAAAAAAGGAGGCCGGGGAGGATGGTTCAGTGGAATAAGCGCTTCCCTGGCAAGCACAAGGGCCTGAGTTCAATCTTGTTCTGCAAAAAAAAAAAAAAGGAAGAAAAGAAAAGCTAAGGAGAAGTTAATAATAAAATTTAAAATCCCTAAAATAAATAATACAAGCATTGTTTTTTTGGCCGAACCGGGGACTGAACTCAAGCCCTTGGGCTTGCCAGGCAAGCGCTTATTCTACTGAGCTATCTTCCTGGCCCCCTGAACATTTTGATTCACTTGAATGCATAATATATTCACATGGCTGAAAAATCAAAATGATTTTAAGAGGTGCAATAAAGCCAGGCCTGACCTGGTAGGCCTGTAATCCAGCACTGTGGGAGGCCGGGGGAGGGGAATCTGAGATTGCAGGCCAGCCAGGTGATGGAGGGCTTTAGTGGTACCCTGAGTCTGTTTTCTTCCTGAATAGGCAACCATTTGTATTAGCCCTTTATCTGTACTGCCAGTGGATTGTTATTTTTGTGATTTAAAAAAGGCGGTAAGATTTCCCATCTTGGCCACTTGGAAGTGTGCAGCTGTGTCGCCTTCCCTAAGTGCACTTTGTTCCCCTCCTTCCACTCACACCTGCACTGGAACACTTTCTTGAGAGCTTCCTTGTTCTGCCTGAGTGCCCCTCTGGGGGAGCACGGTCGCTTAAGTACCCAGTCACCACAGAAGGACTCTTGGGCTGCTTTCAATACTTCTCTACTGTAAGTGGACGGCACAGCGAATCACTACACACACACACACACACACACACCATTAAACTGTGTGAGGAGGGGACCGGGAAGATGGCTCAGTAGAGTAAGCACAAGGGCCTGAGTTCAATCCCCCGGTTCCGCCAAAAAAATAAACTGTGAGAGGAGTCGCACGACAGAGCCCCAGCCATGAGATTCCCAGCCTGACAGTGGATGCAGGGGCGATTCTGTTGCGGGCTCTAAGGCGCCCGCCCCGCAGTTACCCAGTTTCCACTCCCCTCCGCAGGGTGTGAAGATGTCTGTTCCCAAGAGCCAGCGCAACAGACTGTGTTGTAGACTCCTGGATGGCCGCCAAGCTGACAAATGAGAAATGCCCTCTCAGTGTAGTTTTAATTTCCATCTATCTTCTGTGTGAGACTGAACATCTCTTTAAAAATTTAAAAGCCATTTGCATTTCCTTTCTGTGAACTGTTCGGGTTCTTTGGCCATTTCTCCATTCCACTGTTGGTCTTCCTGGTTAGTTAGTAGCTCCAAGGAAGATAAAAATGTTTTTAAAGGAAAAGAATGAATCACAGTATAGTACACAGCTCAACTGAATAATTGTTACAGTGTCATAACTATCAAAATGCTATATAGTGATTTTGCCCAAATTTTGGGTTTAACTCTATTGAGAAAGGAGATAGGGAACAAAGAGGGTGGAGCCTATGCATTGAGAGTTAGGATAGAAAGAACTAAGTCCTTACCACCCAGGGGGAGGCAAGAAACTCTAACTTGGAAAAGAGAAAAAAGAAGAAAAAAACAACCCAAGAAAAATCCATAAAACCCAGCAGCGCAACATCTTGTCTAGAAATAAAAAGGTAAGTCTCAGGAGGAACAGCTAGAATGTTGGAGAGGACAACCTCTAGCAGCTGGACTAAGGATGAGAAGCAGTGTGCCAGGGCCTATTATTTTTTTTTCCATCAAAGGCACTTTAATGCCAAGTCCCAGTACTCAGGAGGCTGAGGCAGGAGAATCACTTTGAATTCAAGGCCAATCTTGGGCTACATTGTGAGTTCAAGGCCAGCCTGAACTGATGTTGGGCCTCCAAATGATGCGAGAGAAATGCTGCAGCTCCCCACCTGCTAGATGTCAGATACACTGAATTCATGTTCCCCAAAATCAAAGAATGAACTCTTTTTAAAAAATTACATACACGGGAGCCTGGGAGATGGCTCAATGGAATAAGCACTTCCCTGGCAAGTGCAAGGGTCTGAGTTCAATCCCCGGTTCTGCAAACAAACAAACAAACAAACAAAATTAATACACACTAAAAATAAATTAATACACATTTAATAGTCTTTCTTTCTCTCTCTCTCTCTCTCTTTCTTTCTTTCTTTCTTTCTTTCTTTCTTTCTTTCTTTCTTTCTTTCTTTCTTTCTTTCTTTCTTTCTTTCTTTCTTGTACCTGGAATTGTACTCAGGACCTTGTGTTTGCCAGGCAGGTGCCATACTGCTGAGCTATCTTCCCAGCCCAAAAGAATGAATTCTAAGGAACAATGGAGGTTAAGAGTAGGAAAATTTTATTAGGAGACCCAGCTCCTGAGGGACAGGAGAAGGCCCAAGTGGGTTGCAGTGGAACCCACTTTCCAGAGGAAATTTTATACAGCAAAACCACAAAGTGGGTGCAAAAACCACTTGGTAGGTACAACATGGAAAAAACTGTGATCAAAAAGACAATAAGATGACAAGTATATGTCCTCTCGGCCTTTTGGCTAAGATCAAGTGAAGATGACAAGTATAGCTGCTTGGATAACAGTGCAGGGGGGAGGCAAGGCACTTAGGAAGTGCCCGTGGGAAGAACAAGGACTTTTTTTTTTTTTTAAAGATGAGTCAGGGGGTCCTGGTACCCCACCTGGGTGACTCATGTCTTTCTCAACTTTATTGGACCAGGTGATACCAATTATATTGCTTACCCCTTGATGAGTCCTGGAGGCCTGGTCATTCTGTCTTTATCTTAAGGCCTGGCCTTCAATGGCTGTGCCTCTGGCCACAGTTGTACTGCTTCCTCATCCTTGTATTGGCTCCCTCGAGGGCCTATCTCTGTCTGTCCATATTTTTTCTGCCTAACTTACCTATCTATAATAGAACTACATAATGATACCTTGTCTCAAAACAAAACAGAACAGAAAAAAATTTTAAAAAAACTATAATGTAGCACTGTAATAAAATAAATTACGCATTATTTTATGACATTCATTAATAATTAAATAAGGTAAAAGAGATGGTATCTCCCTCTTTTTTTTTCTTTCTTTCTTTTTTTAATATGGAGTTCACTATGTTGCTGGCTCAAATAAAATTGCCTCAGCCTCCCAAATAGCTGGAACTCCAGCTCTACTGGGCTGGCCCAGCCTCTCCTTTGTAAAAGAGGGATGTTATAGAAGGCAGTATGCAGGAGAGGGGTTTGTTCACTCGCTTGACTGACTTGTGGTGCTGGGGATAGAATTTGGGACCTTGTTTCCCACTACTGAACTGAGTTTCACCCCAGCCTGCAGGAGCATAATTAGTATTTGTACCAAGATCACAGAAGACCCAATAAAGTCTCTTTTAAAAAACAGACAAGATCATATTGGGAGAAAATCTCACCCCAAATTGTAGGGTTAAGCTGGGGAGATAGCTCAGTAGAATGAGCGCCTGTCTGGCAAGCATAGGGTCCTGAATTCAATCCCCAGAACCACCAAAAAAAAGCAGGTTTTGTGTTGTGTGTGTGTACATGTGTGCTGAGGATTTCCTCCACCGGCCCTGAACACCTGGGCTCCAGCGATCGCCTGGTCTCTTTCTCCCGAGTAGTAAGATTTCAGCCACACCCAGCAAGGGCTCTCTTCCTTTAGAGTTCTGCTGACTTCTTACTAGCCAATCCCTAATCCTTTGTTATGGTTAATCATTTCTCATCTTAAACTTTCCCTGTTCAAAGTATCATGTGACTTCTGTCTCTTGCCTTGACACTGGCTGACACATGGGGCAGCAAGTAGAGTCCTTGGAATGGAACTGAGCCATAGGTGAGACGGGAGTTAAGCCTCGACCAAAGGTTGTTCTGCTCTGACACAATGGGGCTTGGCCACAAATCTTAGAAGGATCGATCTGTTTACAGGTAACTTAACTATGTTCCTGAACAAGGCTCAAAAATATTCACAGCAAGCCGGGCCTGGTGGCGCATGCCTGTAATCCCAGCACTCGGGAGGCTGAGGCAGGAGGATTGTGAGTTTGAGACTAGCCTGAGCTACAAAGTGAGCTTAAGGCCAGCCTGAACTGCATAGTGAGACCCTGTCTCAAAAAGACCAAAAAAAAAAAAAAAAAAAAAAAAAAAAAAAATTCACAGCAGCTAGGGATGTAACTCAGCGATGCAGTACCAGCCTGGCAAGCTCGGGGTCCTGAGTTCGATTCCTGATACAAAAAACATTCACAGGAATACAAAGAAATCTAGCACCAAACAACATTAAATGGACGATGTCTGGCACCCAATCTATAATTGTTGGGGGCCGGGGAGACAGCTCAGTAGAATAAGTGCTTGTCTGACAAGTGCAAGGGCCTGAGTTCAATCCCCAGTTCTGAAAAAAACAAAAAATATAATTGTTAGGCATGAAAACCATGGGAAAATACTACCCCAAATGAGGAGAATAATTAAGCAATTAAAAACAGCACTAGCCCAGCACTTGAGGTCATCCTGGGCTACAAAGTGAGTTCAAGGCCAGCCTGAACTTCATAGTGAAACTCTGTCTCAAAAAAAAGGACAAAAACCAAAGAAAACAGACCCAGAAGGATAAGCTTGAGACATTCCCACATAAATAGATGCACCTTGAGAACATACTCTTAGTTGCTCTGATATGAAAAACTAAAAGTGTAAATAAGAGCCACAGTGTAGGGGCCAGGGAAATGGCTCAGTGGAATAAGCACTTTCCTGTGCAAGGGGCTGAGTTCAATCCCAGGTTCCACCAAAAAAGAAAAAAGGGGGTTTGTCTATTAGCTCAGTTGTTTAAAGTGCCTACCTAGGCAAACTCAGTCAGGTGCAGGGGGCATCTCCATAAGGCGCACCAGACCCACCCTTCAGGCAGATTGAGCTAGCAAAAAAATCCTTCTACAATTGAGGAAGGATCACCACAAGCCCAAGCTGCATAGTGAGACCCTGTACTAAATACATAAAAAAAAAAAAAAATACATGAATAAAACATGGGGTCATCCATTAAAAAAATATGAAAAAAGAAGGGAAAATGAAAACAAAGTTTTTGTAAATGGGTAGAGAAGGAGGATTAAGGCAAGGTGAGGGCTTGGAAAAAAGAATCAAGTTATATCGTGTACAAATTCTCTATGATGAATGTGACCATTAAGATATCTAAAACAAAGGCCAGTGATATAGCTCAGTGGTCTAAAGTGCCTGCTTAGGCAAGCTCCATGCTGTGCCAGCCCTGCCCCCAGGGCAGGCTGAGTCAGCCAAAATAAATAAATAAAATACAATAAAATAAATAAATAAAAAGATATCTAAAACATAACAATAAAATCTGATTTAAAGAAAAAATATGTCCAGGAAGATCACAGAATTAGTGGGCAAAGGCTTTGCAGTAGCTATTATTAATTGGACATGGTGCCAGAGGCCTGTAATCCCAATATTCTGGAAGGCTGAGGCAGGAGGATCACAAGTTCAAGCCCAGTCTGGGCAAGTTTGTAAAATTCTATTTCAAAAACTAAAAAAAAAAAAAAAAAAAGGGCCTTGGTGTGAAAGCATTTACTTCCCAATGCCACAAAAAAGCTATTATTAAATATATTCAATATGTTCAAGAAGATGGTTCATGAATATGCTATGGAAAGATGTGAAAGATATAAAATAAAACCCCCATTAAACTTCTAGAGATATAAATGACAATGTCTGAACTGAAAAAATGTCCTGGATGGAATTAAAATTCCATCTGCAGATTAGACACTGCAGACAAGCAGATTTGCGAACACGAAGACTTAGTAACAGAAATGATCCAAAATGCATATGTATATGTACACAGATAGAGCTAGGTAGTGACAGAAGCTAGTAGTACCAGCTACACTGGAGGCTGAGGCAGGAGGAGTTTGAAGCTAGCCTAGGCTACAACTGCGAGACTGTTTTGAAAACAAACAAAAACATACGAGATAAAAATCAGAAAATCAGTGAGCTAAGGAATACCATCACAACTGTATACTTGTTTGGAGATCCGAAAGGAGAAGGGTGACAGAAAAATATTTGAAGAAATAATAGCCGAAAATTTTCCTAATTGGGTGGAAACAAGGAACTCACACGTCCAAGGAGGTCAATAAATCCCGAGCCCCAAAAGATGAAAGCCACTCCACCAAGGTGCAGCTGAACCCATCTGTATCATTTTAGAGCAGCGGTAGCAGACAGTCAACTTTTCATGTGGCTACAAGAAAAAAGAAAAACAAAAAACAAAAAAGTCCCACATTCTATAAAGAGGAAAACCAGAAGCAGACTTCTCGTCAGAAACCTCGGCCTGAAGACAACGCAGTGATGTCTTTAAGGTTCAAAAAGATGAAAACAGTCAACCTAGAATTCAACGGAGATAGCTTCCAAATATGGAGATGGAATAAAAGTGTCTCAGACATTCAAAGCTGAAAGAATCCATTGGCGGCAGACCTGTGCTGTGAGAAATGTTTTAAAAAGTCCTTCAAGCAGAAGAGAAACCACACCAGATGGAAATCTCCATCTTCACAAAGCAGGGAAGAGCCCCGATAGGCAAATCTGTGGGTAAGGTTCTTTTTTTTTTTTTTTTTTTTTTTTTTGTTATTTAAAATTCTTTTTAAAAGATAGCTGTTAGGAAAACAAACCTAAAAATGTATTGTGGAGCTTACAGGATATGCAGTAACGAAGTACAGGACAACAGTAGCATCCAGGTGGGGAGGTGGGGGATGGAAGGGGGAAGGAGCGTGTTGCTATTATTGCCTGCAGAGAGACAAGGGTTCAAAGATGTATCCAGTAGACTTCAAGGAACCACACACACGAAAAATCTGAGTGTGGCTTTAAAAGCCGATGGAATCGAAGTCACAGGACCCTCCGAGGGCTTACGGCTACCCACTTCGCAGACAGCAGTGGGGTCAGTGCCCGACTCCAGAAGCCCCCTGGAGCCTCATGCATGCTGGCGACGGAACAGGTACAAATAGAAAAGAGTGCTCTGTCCTGCCACCTTCTGGCAGTAAATCTAGCCTATTTTTAACTCAGGCCTCTGCTTAAGTGCTTCTGCTTGGGAGATCAGCGGCCTCTGAGATTCTGGGCCCCTGGCCTCCGTCCCTGCAGCCCGGGTCGGCTCAGGGCTCCAGCTTCTGGTGCTGGAGGAGCCGGCTCGCCTACCCCCGCAGCCTGGGGGGGTGCAGAGCACCTCTAGGGAGCACCTCTAGGGATCACCTCTAGGGGGCGCCACGCGCGCAGGTCCGGAGCCTGGGAGCGGGGCGGGGCTTTTGACTGCACGTTCGTCTTTATCGAGGGTGTGCGTGTGTGCACACGTTTTATAGGTTCCGTGCGTGATGTGAAGAGTACTCTACGTGGATTTTTTTGTTTGTTTTTTTGACTATTCATGCTTGGGAACGTCAGCATAGTTAGGCTGAGGCGAGGGCCCATCTGATTGTGCTGCCCTGCCCTGTCTGCTTGGCCAGGGCTCCTTTCCCTTAGTGCTCCCGACTGGCAAGCTGCCGTCCTCCTCACGCCTCTTATTGCTGACCCCTCACCTTCCTTTGTCACAGGCAGCAAAACGGCTGCCTTCTCTGGCCTGCGAACCCCCCCCCCCCACTCCCCCGTACAGGTTAGCATTTGGTATGCTCTCAAGCTCCCCTGTTGAGGTTGTTTCCAGGGTGTAACTGAATGAACCCCTTGACTCATATCAAGCCCCGAGGGGCCTGCAGGTGACAGACCCGAGTGCACACAGGGGTACCGGCTGGCCTGCATGCCAGGGAGCTCAGTCGTGCAGGGAGGCCACCGGCTGGGGGGTAGGCAGGGGTGGGGTGGTGCTGTGTCTCTAGTGGGAAGTTGCAGCCGGAAGGCAGTTGTGCACATGGCCCCGTACACAAGGGGTAGCCTTGGGTCTCTCTGCAGGGCTTCAGGTCTGGTATGTGTGTGCAGGTGTGTTCATGGTATCTCATGCTTAGTTTTTCCTTCCCCAGCCAGCCCCCCACTCTCCCTCAGCACTGGAGGGGCCCATGGCCCTGGAGGAGCCCATGCTGCTGGGCGTGGGCTTTGATCTGGCACATGGATGCAGCAGGCAGCCCCCATTCTTCCTACATGTGCTTGTGTCTGAGACTACCTTGGGATCTTTGGCACTGTTCTTGTGTCTCATGTTGCTTTTTCTGTGACCTATAGGCTCCCAGGGGTGGGAACCTGGCACTGCCTTGTCCTGTGTACCCCTGTCCCTGTCCTCTCCCAGACTCCTGACTGTGCCTGGGTGGTTTGGTTACTGTCGTTCCTGGCAGGATACACTGTTTGTTTAGTTTGAACTGTCATCTGGTCTGTTTTGGAGAACTGTGTCATCTTTTGGATGCCAGCCTCAAGTGTGTTACCCTGCATGACCCCAAATGCCAGTGTGGTACAAGGCACCTGGGAGGCCCTTCCCCTGGCTACAAGTGGGGTGCATATGAACGAGACGGGCAGCATGATGCTGATGTATGCCTCACATCCCATCCGTGGAGGCCTGTTGGATGTGCACACCTGGCTGTGTGTTGGAGTGGGGGTGTTGGCGCTCCTGCCTGCATATGCCTGAGCCCTGTGCTCTGGCCCTGTGCGAGGCCCCTTCCACCTCAGCTGTATAAACAAAGCCCCTGCCTTCCTTTCTGAGGCCCGTCAGGGCTGTCAGCTGTCCCCACCCCCTCTCCTCCAGCAGTGGGTTTGACTGACTGTGTGGGGTCACAGAGTTGTGAGATTAAAAGAGTGGATGTGAATCTAACTGTGTGAAGTTGTGTGGGGGTGTGAGCATGAAGCCCAAGTGTCCCCTGCAACTCGAGCTTCTCACACACAGGTTGGGGACCTTAGGCCTGTTAAGTCTAGTTGGTTCAGCTTCCTGGACCCATCCAACCCTCCTTTTACAGCCAGGCTGGGTGGCGACAGTCCTGTAATTGCCCTGGGCCAAATGCTGTGGTGAGAACCAGGAGTGTAGGCTGACCCTTGGGGGAGGGGCTGCCCCTGTCCCCACCAGGCCAAGCCAGAGGAGACAGGGTGGGGTGAGGGGCGGGGAGGAGGCAGACCCCAGGGTAAGGTCGAAGCTGCAGTGTAGGTTCTGTTCTGGATGAGCAGTCCTGCTCCGGCCTGGATGTCTGGCCCTCTGGCCTACCTCACCCAGTCTTAACTGGATTCAACGTCACACTTCCCATCTGCATCCTGCTACTCCTCTCCTGGGTCCCCCATGCCAGCCTGGCGCTCTGACCCCCCACTCAGATCCCTCATTCTTTCTGTCCCCTCCGTGTCCATGACTTCTGTGTTCCCTCCAGTACCTCTGAGCACCACACCCAGTACACACCCCCAGCCGGGCCTGGCTAACCAGCTGGACAGTGAGGGAGAATGGGTGGGGTTTGGGGACTGAGAGCTCTGGACCCAGCCGCGTGGACAGGCCCAGGTTCACTGCTCAACCAGAGAGCAGCTAGAACTAGGAGGAGGGGAAAAAGGAAAGGGGCAGGAGAAATTCAGAAAAGGAGAGTCGATGGGGTCCTAGTGGGTTCTGCCGCAGACCTGCACACAGGCAATTTTGCAGCGCAGCGCCCTGCTCCCCCAGTGGCCAACACCGGCTCTTACACTTTGGGGACCACAAACTTCCCAAGTCCGCTCACACAATCGGCGCCCCGCTGGTGCTGCCACCTGGTGGACATGGTGCCCACCTGCAGGTCCAGAGTTGCCAACCCAGCAGGCTAGAGGAAGGCCTAGCTTGAGGCAAAGGCCTGCTCCCACAGCTCGGTCCCAGGACCCAGAGGGGCCGGCGTGGCTGCTCCAAACCTCACTCCCAAGCCCGAGGCTGGGTTCAGTGTTTGTCGTGCAGTTGTTTTTCTCCCCAGGGGGACTGCCAGGCGGAGGCTGGTATGAATTTTGGGAGGCTGACCTGGGAGAGCCCTGGTGGATCCTGGCTGTAGATGAAGCCCTCTTGATGCCCTTTGGGGGGAAGAGGGGGGAGATGAGGCAGAAGAAGGGATGAGGCCCGCTCCGCGGGGCAGGTGCTGGCCTGGGGCTGGCCCTCGAGCTGCTGGTGCCTCTCCGACTTATATTTCCCTCACCTCAAGGTCCATGCCGTGGGGTGTGGATGGCGCTGAGCAGATGTCCTGGGCCTGTCAGTGAGGGCAGATCCGAGGGCACCTGAGTGCCGGGGTAGGGCAGCTGGAGGTTCGGGCTCCAGCGGGGCTCTTCCCACCACCCCCACTCTCTGGTTCAGTCCCACTCCCGACCTACTCTGGTTTGATGCAGCCATAGCCTGTCTGTCCCTGGTCCCTAAGTACTGGGTCTCGTCCTTCCCTTCCACCAGCCCTAGCCCTGGGGTCTGTCGCTGTACCCTCTTGCCATTCCTTCAGCCAGGACACCTTGGGCTGTGTGAACCTTCGTGTTGAAAGGTCTTTTACTCCGCCCCCCCCCCCCAGTGACCCAATTTGTTTCAGGCACCATGGCTCTGCCCAAGGGGCTGTGCAGCAGGATCCCAGCTTCTAGGAAATGGGATAGAATTCTTGAGGAGAGAGGTCTTTCTTTCTTGCCCCAGCTGTGGGGGTAAAGAGGTTTCAAGTCTCAGCTTTCAGTTCCCAGGAAGATGCTTTCTGGGGTTTCACAGTATGAGAGAAGATGGGGTCTCAGGACTCGATTTCCAGTCCTGGCTCTGATGTGGACACCTGGCTGATTGTACGTGAGTCCCTGGTCTCAGAGTCTCAGCTGTCCCATCTGTAAATAAGGAGTTCAGACTGGCTCATGGCTGAAAAACTCCAAGGGAGGAGGGGTAGCAGGCTGTGTCCATGGGGGGAAACAGCAGGAATTTTGGGAAAGGATTCCAGGTGCTACATATTTCAGCAACAGCCAGACCTACCTTTTGTTCTTGTTCATGCAGCTCTGGGAATTGAACTCAGAGCCTCACTGTATGCTAGGCAAGTGTTTCACCTCCACACTACAACCCCAGTCCTTAGCCCACCTTGTATGCCAGCCCTGTCACTTGCCAGACTGACCTTAGTTAGTTAAAGTGTGCTTCGCAGAAAGGAGGATTCAGAGGGTACCGTGCTCAGCCCTACCTTGAAATGTCAAGCCCTTTCACAATCTTATAATTCCTGGGTTTTTGAAACCACAAAGCCCTTCCCAGCACAGCCCAGCCATTACCTCTAGTCTAGCTGGCCTTAGGATCCAGGAAGCCTACCATGTGGACCTGCTGCTTTGCCTCCCTGCTGGGAGCCTTCGAGCTCTTCAGAGGGTCCCCAATCTGATCTGTGTACCTCCTTCCTGAAGCCGTTTCCCTCTGTCCCTAAGCAAGGGTGAGCCTCCAGTCTCCTGCTGCCATAACCCAATATTTAACTGTGTTAAGAGCTGGATATATTGCTCTGTGATTGGCATTCACACATAAGCACTTGCTGAGTTAGGAACATAACTGAGGGTATACACTTATGTCTCCGCTATCCCCCAATTCCTTAAATAGAGCCTGGCACTTGGCAGGCAGATGCCCAGTGGACACCAGCAGGAGCTGCAGGAGCCACCTTCTCCCCATTTCCCAGCAGGCTGCCTCAGCCCAGGCCTCTGGCTGCCCTGCTTCTTTTCCCACCTGTCCTCTGTCCCTCTTGTCCTCCACCTGATTCAGCCTTCTGTCCCCGTGCTGTCCTGACTGATGCAGGATACTGTAGTAAGGACTGGCTAGGGCCTCAGCAATGGCCACAGTGTTTCTAAGTGAATAAAATTAGAAGGGGCAATACAGGAAGTTGATTCTATTGAAACAGCAAAACAGTCACAGTTTCTGGTATAATAATATATATGTTTCTTTATTAACACATTAAGAACATGGCAGGTCTAACAACTATGATCATTTCAAAGTAGTGATGAGCATATTTCTGAAGTAACTTTATCTTTGACAACACTAATGCAGTCTGAAAACATCTGTGATTTCTGTTGGTTACAAAGTCACAGGTACTGTTAATACTTTTGTGGCTTGTTGTCCAACCACACTTAAAAAAATGTTAAATTTGTTACAGGGGAGTGAAAATAAAGATGTAATTTTCTTCCTATATAGGTTCACAAATCCTCAGAAATCCATAGACCCCAGCCAAGAACCTCTGGTTACACTGTGAAACGAGAAAAGGAGAAAACCCTTGGCAATTGAGGCTTTCACTCCCAAGTTATTTAACCCTCATACCAACCCTGAGAGATATACATGACAGCCGAGTAGTCTGATGGCGTCTGAGGCCCAGAGAGGTGCCCAAAGTCAACCAGGCCCAGCATGGAACCACACAGAGCCTCTCTCAAAGGGGACAAGACTCAGAACAGGGTCTGTAGTCACTCTGGCCCAGAGTCCCCCAAGACCCAGCGCCCAGGCCCTAAAGGGGCTTCTCAGTGAATGTAGGGCTGCGGCCCCTTGAAATCACACACACTCAGGCATTTTTATCTCCAGTTTATTTTTTTAGACTAAGAGCAGAATATGAAAGTCACAGCCAAAGCACTTGAAAAAGGCCCAGGATGGGTGGGGACCAATAGGGTGGGCAGGGCAGGTCCTGGGAGTTGGTTCCGGAGCACGGCTGGAAGGGAGGGGCGTTGTTGTCTCATGTCTCCAAAAGTGTCTGTGCGTTGCATAGGTCCTGTCTTCACAGAAGACAAAAGAGGGGCCAGGGGGTCCCCCAGGGGGCCTAGCCTGGTAGGGAGGGGTCTAAAGCTGGAAGGGGAAGTCAAGAAAGGTCGGGGTTAAGGAGGGAGAGGGACTCTGTCTGTCTGTACATTATATATAGAGATATAGAGTCTGTACATGCCTGCCTGGCACCCCAATGCCCACCCCCTTGCCATCCCTGTCCACTGCCTACCTCCCCAGGGGTGTCTACTTGTAAACTTGGATTCAATCCAAACCACAATCCTGCGAGGGGAAGGGGGAGGAGGACGTGCTTATTGCTGTAAACAGGGGGAGGGGGCGGCGGGTGGTGTTGCCCCCCTCCCCAACCCACTCCCCATGCTCTGCCTGCCAGGAGGAGGGTGACCTGGCACCGTCCCCGCTTCAGCTTGCTGTCTCTGGGGCACATCTGTCTCTCTGAGGGGACAGTGGGGGAGGGCACCAGGGGCAGGAAGAGGTACGAGGGGGCAGGGAGTCCTGAGCACTTCCCTTCGTGGCCCCCGGTTTGGTACCAAACGTTCCCAGAAGCGTAAGGCCGCCTGGGACCTTGGCTGTCCCCGTGCTTGGGACACTGCAGTGCCCTTACTGGAGGGGCGGATGGGGCGCGCACAGATGTGTGTGCAGTCCCCACTTTCAGCCATGAAGAAGGGTAGAGGCCCTACAGCTAGGCGCCCGTGGAGAGCCCACGGCTCCCTGCCCCTTGTCGGCCCCACCCATCTCTCCCTGCCTAGGAAGAGGCAGAGCTAGGAGGCCAAGAGCGTCAAAAGAAAGAAGGCGATGCCCACGGCCAGGGGCAGGTGCTCCCGCTTGGGGCTGGTCCCGCTGATGCTCTTCTCCAGCTTGGGTACCTGAGGGCTCTCTCCCTCGAAGTCTTCTGCAGACAGATGAACAGACAAACTGGTGAGGGCTGAGCCATGCGCCGGAGCAGGGGCACGCGGCAGCGGCAGCAGCAGTGGAGCAGGGGACTTGGCCATACATGGGCCCAAGAAGGACAGGTGTCCCAGGGAAGGCATGCGAAATGAGCAAGCACCGGGAAAGGGCTGCGGTCCCAGCAGCGGCCACCAGAGGGCGCTGCGCAGACTCACCCAGCACGTTGATCTTCACATTGGGGCCCATGGTGAACTGGGGGAGGGTGGGGACCGGCTTCTCCCCGGAGTGCGATGCTGCGGGGTCGGGTGCGGGTGGGGAGAGAGGAGGGGGAGAGTCAAGGCCAGGGCCCCCTGTCCCTACTACAGTCGGGGAGCAAGCTCCCCTCGCCTACGCCCTCCACCCCCACTCCCAGGAAGCCAGGGGAGCCCCAAAGCAGGGGAGCCAAGGATGGGGAGCGATGAGAGCCGACGACACTCACTGGAGGCGCAGCAGACGAACACCTTCATCCTTAGACACTTCCAGTGCAGGTTGTGGGTGGGCGTGGCTGAGGAGGAGACAGCCCCTGAGTGGTCGGTGCCCCATTTATGCCCAGCGCCTGTGTTCGCCCGCCGCCAGCTGCCCCTTTGCACACTGGTCCCTATGGCTGTGCTGTCCTCCCTGGGAGCCCTGCACTCCCATCCCTCCAGCGCCAGGGCTATAGAATATGCACAGAAACTCGGTGGCCCAGACTTGGGACTGTCGCCAAAGCCCTCTCAGCATCATCCCTTCTGAGCCGGAACCCTGAGGCCCTCGACCCTTGACTCTCGCCTCGTCCAGGTCCTCACTGTTCGCTACAGAGGGGTCCCCAGCCCCACCACCCGCTCTGACCTGGGCCCGCACCCCACCCACACTCACAGATGTAGTAGTACTCGTGGCCAGCGTGGAACTCGTAGCCCAGCGAGAAGGCGCTGTAGCGCTGGAACTTCTCTGAGAACTTGATGGGGCTGTGCGGGGCGTGCGGTCGGTTGCACTCCCAGCGCTTGGAGCCCTGGCTGGCGTTGCAGGTGCGATAACCGCTGCGGCTCACCATGTACAGCACGTACTGCTCTGCCCCGCCTCCCGGCCCGGGCCCCGCCCCAGGTCCCGCTCCTGAGCTGTTGTAGTGCGGGCAGTAGATGTCCAGATAGTCGTTCACATTCACTTGCACCGTGTAGCCCTCGCGCCTCAGGCTGGGGGAGAGCAAGCGGGGCAGGGAAAAGAAACCCCATAGTCAGCCTGTTTTCCGCGCCGCCGCCGTGCAAACCGGCCCCGGAGCTTCCCGACTTGCCTTCCACTCCCAACCTGTCTCAGCGCTCAGGGCCCTGCTGCCTTCCGTCCGCCGCGTCCCAGCCTACCAGGGCTGGCTTCCTCTCCGTGGCCACCAGAGGGCAGCAGAGGCGCGGGGAAGCCCAGCGCCTCCAAAGGAGCCGCGGCAGAGCGAGGGGCGGGGGAAGAAGGGAACTTACGCTTCGGTTGCCACAGAAACGGCGCAGGCCCCAGCGACTCCCAGACCCAGGCCCGGATTTCCTCCGTCCATTCCCCGTAATGCGCCAAGCCAGGATGAGGGACAGAGGGGATGGCAGTAAAGCGGGAAGACAGAGGAGTGTCTTCCGTGGGACACACACCCTCCCTTTACCGCTTTCCAGCGTGTTTTCCTGCCAGGCCAGCCGAGGGCCAGTCCAACGAGACCTGCCCTCCCAGACGCGCGTGGTGCTTCATGCATATACATGCACAGGTTCCGTGGCGTACACACACAAATGTCCACCGCCCACTCAAGGCGCATACCCGGAGAAGCGAGGCTGCACGTGTTCCCAGCCTCTTGCCAGGCCAGTATTGGCTGCCCCAGCAATTTCAGGGGTCCTGGGATCGCGCCACATAGCAGTATTACTGGTCTCCGTACCGTGAGTCCCACTTACCTTGCCCTGGGGTTAGGGACCGCAAGGTCCCCAATACGACAGAGCAGAGGGCCGGGACTAGGCACCAAGCCCCTCTATAACATCGTTGTCTCATCATATGCCTCCCTCCTCCACCTGGAGGGCACTGGCCCATGACCACGCTCACCAGTGTAAGGGGCACAGTACGCAGACACGATGGCTGTGCCTCTCACCTCTCGCTCCTCTCTGGGACGGAGCAGCAGATGCTGAGTCCCTCACCCCCACCTGCCTTGCTAGTTACCATCCAAGTGCTGGTCTGAATACCCTCGGTGGTGGTACAGAGGGGTGTAAGTATGGGGGTCAGAGACTTGAGGAGCGTTTCTTACCCTCCCCTCCCCGTAAGAATGCACATACATGGGCAGTGAGGAGGACGGTGGTCACAGGCAAAATGTCAAACCACTGACCTTCCTAATTCCTGGGAGCTGGGGTGAGGGGCTGGCTCTCCTTGTCACCAGACAGCATCCAGTTTTATAAGCAGTAATTAGACCCATTAGCAAGATGAGCTTGGAGGTCTCTGCCTCCTTTCTTGCCTTACCCTACTTCTCCAGCTTTACCTGTGCTGCCCCCTTCCCAAGTGAGGCAGATGGGTGGGAGCTGGTTTGGGGCACCCTGAAAGATGGGCACAGCCTCCTTGAGTCATCAGGCATGCCACTAGTCCCACTTGGTTCCCATGGGAGTGACGGGTCACTCGGGCCCCTCCCTGGCCCTGGCACCCAGGTGGGCAGGAGTCTCAGCCTGGGGCACTGGGAGCTGGAAAACGGGTTAGACCAGGCCTGACTCCCAGCCACCACCCCAGCATTGCCTGTCCATCCCAACCCTGTATTCTCCAGTTCTTCCCTCAGGCTTTGGGGAGGGGGCTGCCTGCATTACGGTGACAAGCCTGGAAACGACGCAGAGCCACACTGTGACCTCTGTCCTGGAGTCTGGCCCATGATTCCAGTCCCATTCTGAAGCAGCCTCTCCCTCTGCGCCACCCAGGTCCTCCTAGCACACACCCCATTTCTGTCGGGAGCAGACCAGCTTCAGGGATTCCTACAGGTGTCTGAGCTCCCTCAACAGGGTGGGACCAACCTTATAAAAAGGTGACTGAATGACCACAAGGAAAGAGAAGGAACTTGTTTCTGATCTTGTGCCCATGGCAGAAAAAGCCCCTGAAATACACCTTGGAGCTGGGCATGTTGGAGGAAAACCTCCTTGGAAGGCTGGCTGTGTCCATGGGCATCAGGTGAACAGGGGTCGGAAGGGCTGCGTGCCAGAAGTCCTAGCCAGAACTCCAAAGGAGACCCGACCTATATGCTCGGCTTAGGCCCTTTTAATGAATCTGCCCAGTCAGGGTTAGGTGCTCCAGGCTTCTCTGCAGCCCGCCTGCCCCGCTGCACCTCCGAGGAGGTGGGCTGGGTTGGGCCCTGCCCTTCAGACAGCTAGCTCTCTGCTCCTCCTCTTCTTGCCTTTCCCCTTTACGCAGAAAGGCTAGCGTCAGCACACCCATGCAGAGTGCGACCCTCGCCCATAACCTCGTTATTTCAGTCTCTCCTGGGTCACACCGCCCCAGAAGCGTCCTGACCCCTCTCTCACTGCTCACTCTGAGTGTAGAGAGGAGAGGATGCGCGTCGCCAGAGCAGGGAAGGCGCAAACTTCTCCCCCCGGGGCAATTAGGGGACGGTAAACAGGGTGTCTAAAAGGACCAGGGAGTAGAGAAAGGATCCCAAGCGGCCAAGCACTTGTTAAATCCCAGCCCCCGCCTTAGACGCCGGATGAAGAGTTACAGGAGCGGAGGAGGCGGGCTGCGAGGAGATCGGTTCTTCCCTCCAGCGCGCGTCCCCGAGGCTGCGCGCCGCCCGCCCGAGCCGGCGAGGCCAGGCCACGTGTGCGCGGCGTGGGGCCCGCGCGCCAGTGTTTCGGGTGGCGGTGGCGGGGACCCTCCGGGCGGCGCGCAGACACCCCGTGCCCCCCTGTGCTCTCGGCCTCGGCGACCCAACGGCTCCAGCTCTGCCAGGCCCTTGAAGGGCCTGGGTCTTCCCCAGCCCGCAGGGTCGCGCGGTGAGAAACGGCGCGCCCGACACCCCGCCCCTCGCCCCTGCGACAGCGGCGGCGGCGGCGAAGGTTTATTGATCTGCAGCGGCGGAGAGGAGCGAGAGAGTCGCCGAAGGCGAGACGCGCAGAGATGGGATGGAGAGACTCAGATCGGGGAGGTGAACCGAGGCCGGAGTCCCTGCGAGAGGCAGAGGAAGCCAGAGACCCGGAGGAGGAGGGAGAGCACGGGAACAGGGCCCTGAACCCTAAGAGACGTAGAGTCCGACCCAGAGGCCCACAGATAGCGGGGACAGAGACGCCAAGGAGAAGGGAGGGACACGGAGGGCGCAGAGCAAAGCTCGGCGATTGGGAGAGAACAGAGAGAAAGACCACCAGGGATGCAGTGGAGCCTCAGCAAATATTTGTTGAATGAATGTTTGAATGAAAGCCATCAGCAACAGAAACATTTCAGAGGTAGAGGCAGGTAGGGAGACAGATAAAGATGTTCCGAGGCTCCTGGAGATAGGGGCGAGTGCCAGCACCTTTGCCCGGTCCTGCAAAGAAATGAAGCACAGGCAGGGGCAGGCATCTGACCAGCAGTCCTCACCCCACTCAATTTCAGGCTCAGGGGACTCCTCGCCCTCACACTCTCAGGCTTTCCTCCGTCACAGTCCTCCCATCCCTAGTTTCTGGGCTAGATAGGGAGCAGGCCTCCCCTACTCCAGGAGAGTACACAGAAGGGCCGAGTGGGGGGCCAGCGCTAGCTCGCCGCCCTAGCGCGGGGACCTGCCCCGGGTCTGTCAAAGGAGGCTACCGCACGTGTCCCACTAGCACTCTCCCACGTGACCCCCAGGGGGTGGGGTCGTAAGACCCCCCCAATGACCCCGGGGGCAGAGACCCTCCACGTGACGGGAGGTGCGAGCCCGGAGCCCAGCTCACGTGACGGGGGGAGGGGCACGGAAGCCTGTGGCAGGCCGGGCCCCGCCCCCAGCTCCCCGGCCCTCTCCACTCCCGGCTCCCGAGCACGTCGCTCGCACGATTTATGGGGCCGCGGCTGCCGCAGTGAGGGAGACGGGGAGCCGGGCGCAGCGGCAACAAAGGCCCGGGGAGCGAGGCGGGGACGGCGGCGGCTCCGGCCCGGTGCGTGCCCCCTCCTACCTCTGCCGGCCCAGGCCCGCGCGAGAGTGGAGAGAGCAGAAAGGAGGCACCGGAACCGTCTCCCACCCCCTTCCGGAGCTGTCACCTGCGCCCAGGTGTATGCGGAGGAGGTGGCCTGATCGACACCCCCTCAAGGCGATTCCCGCATCTCTGAGGAACCGGGAGTGTCCCTGGGGTGGTGGGAACCCGGCGCCCCTCACCTGTGAGCTCTCCTTGCCCGCTAGGCTCCAGAGGGGCGGGGGTCGGATTGTGGGTCTGGGGGCGGGGTACGAGCCGAACGGAGCAGGGGAGTCAGCCTTAGCGCCCCCCGAGATCTCGGAGTCCCGCTCCGGGGGGGAGGGGCTGCATCCCCACCCCCGTGGTTTCCAGGGAAGCGAGAGGGGGGCGTCGTTGGCTCATCCCCACCCCCAGTCTGACACTCTGGGCGCGAGGAGGGGGGAGGCGCAGAGCCCCAAACAACAAAGAGCGGAGCGGCGAGCGCAGCCCCTCCCCTGGAAGGTTGGGGGTCGTGGCTGCCCGGCCCCGCCGGTTCCCTCCCCAGGGGTCTTGCCATTTGCTCCCTAGTCAACCCCAGGCTGGAGAGCCAGAGGCAGAGCTGCTGCCACCGCCCGGGCAGGTGTGACAGTGACCCCCGCGTCCCCAGGGATCCCCCACCAACGCGCAGACACATGCGAGGCGGCCAGGGTGATGCCCACGGTGGCTCGGAGGGGAGGAGAAGACAAGGGCAGCGAGGACTGCGCGGGGGGCACCCGCCGCCGCGCCGCACACCCCGGAAAACTGCACAGCCTCCCTGACACCCGCCCAGACCGCGGCGGCGCCGACAGCCACCCAGCCAGACGCGGCTGGCCACACGGACACCGGCGCAGCCCCCTCCTCGCCGGTGCCCGCTCCCACCCCAGACGATCGCCGACGCAGACACACAAATCACACACTCAGACACACGCGCACTGACAGCCGCGCACGCCCGCTCACACTCGGTGCCACACGCCGTCCCCATCCCGGGTGTGTGCGTGTGACACGCCGACATCTCCCTGCCTCCTTCCTCTAACCGAACAGCACCCCAGGGCCCCTCAACTCGGCGACCCGGCCCCAGCGCACTGCAGCCGGATTTCCCCACACTGCCGAGCAGCGCACCCCCCTCCGTTCCAGGGAGGCGCTCCTTCAGACTCCCCGCAGCTCTGGACCCCACTTTTAGAACCAAGAGTCCAGGGCAAAACCCGTAGAAACCCTCATGGCTGAAAACAGGTCATCCCTGGGCCGCTTTATGCGGCGGCCCATCCCCAGGACACTGGTGGACCCCAAACCCAAGCCTAGCCAAAGGGACTGACGATGGGGGGGCGCGATGGGTCAGGGGAGAGCTATTCCAGCGGCGGGGGTGGAGAGAAGCCAAGATGGGGAGGGGGCCCTAGCGCCTCCTCCGCACGGCCCGAGCGCTCCTTGCTGCACCCCAACAGCCTCGCTCAGACACCCCCGAGTTTCACAGACGCCCACAGAGTGCATTTCCCTGCTCCCCCAGCCTCCAGCTCCGCTCCCCCAGGACTTCCTGAGCTCCAGCTCCCCCTCACACAGACCCGGGACGCGCGGGCTCCCCGGCCCCCGACTCACTGCTGGTTGGAGCTGTTCCAGTACACCGCATGCCGGTTCCCCAGCGCCCCCCCGGGCCCCTGGGCCAGCAGCGGCAGCAGCGGCACGGGCACGAGCAGCAGGAGTAGCAGCAGCGGAGCCGCCGCCATCCCCGGAGCCGCCGCCGCCGCCGCCCCCCGACTGAGCCCCGAGCTCCCGGCTGCTCTGCTTCCCAGCTCCCCACCGCCGCCGGCCCCCAGCTTCAGGCCACGCCCACAGCCCGGCTGTCCGCCCTCTGGGGCGCGCCCTGAAACCACGCCCCTAGCGCGCTCCCGTCAGGCCACGCCCCACTAGAGCGGGGAGCGCGCCCGCAAAGAAAGTGGGGGCCGCGCTGCCCCTAGGAGGCGGCCGGTTAGTACCTCCCAGGCTCTAGGTTGTTTGCTTCAGCTGGCCTATTACCCCCGAGTCTGGAAATCCGGGAGAAGGCGGTGGGAGCCCCAGACTGGATGTGTCCCATTCATTTCTGGGACAGGGCAAAGAAAGAATCAGAGGAGGACCAGACCTCTCCTGAACACGCTGGCCCCGTCTCCTACGTGGCTGACGAATCAGAGGGCGCAGAAGGCAGGTGGAGAAGCCTTTAGCTGGCACCAGGGACCTGAAGCCCCCAGCTGAGGTTCAAATCCTGTTTTTCTTTGAGGTGGAGTGGAGGCTCTCTGGTCCGAGAACCTTAGTGCTGTGTGCAGGAAGGGCGCGTGGTCGCCCAGGGCCCCACGCTGGAGGGGCACATCGACGAGCAAGCTGGAGCCCAGTAGACTTTGAAAGATTGCCCACATACAAAGGGCTCCTCACTTCCCCTGGTGGGCGCCTCCTGGTACCACTACTGCTGTTCCCAAGCATTCTCTGTGGAGTGCCTCCTACCCCCAAAGACCCAGAAGGCCCAGTGCAGGCACCTTGTGTTCCAGCTGTGCCATAGTCATTGTTCTCTGGGGACAGCCAGCACACTCAGAGAAAAGGCAAACACCCAGAGGCAGAGAACACAGGAACACTGGCACCTGTCACACAGCCTGGGATACACACAGGTAAAGGTGGTAAAGGTGTTTTCAGACAATTAGAGATCAGTAGAAACAATGATCCATCCATAGAGACAGAGATGTAGAAGCACAAACCAGCCCGGGACACACACACACACACACACACACACACACACAATGACTCACACTGTACACCTACATGCACCTTCTGATACACTATTCACACTTCCTTTCCTAGGAAGTGGGAATTCCAGGAAGGGTTCTGAACCCAGGACTAAGTAGGTATTGCCTCTTAGGGTGGTTTCTCCTTTGGAGAGGCCCAAACTAAGAGTGACCAGTCAGAAGCAGGCCTGACTGGCTCTCCTCACCAACACCAACCACCTGTGCCCCCAGAGGCAGGCATGACACATTTGCTGCTGTGCTTCCCTGGAGCCCCAGCACTTGCCACTCTCCATCTGCTTAGCAGAAAAGGGCCCAGGGCCACCAGTTGGCCTTGAGTGCTGGGCTTGGGAGAAAGGTAGAGTCATCCAGAACAGGCTTTGCACTTAGCTGCTGCCACAGGCCAGAGCAGGTTCTGTCCTCTCTGGGCTCCTCCCCACCCCAGGAGAACTCACCTCTCTTCTCAGGAGCCAAAAAGTAAATTAAGTCCCTTGGGAGAGGAAGGAGGGGGGCTTGGCAAACAGCTCCTCTTGCCCCCAGACTCCTCATCCCCAGGGAGATGGATTTCACCCAAAAGATGCTCATTGCCTACTTCAGGGACCACAGGTACCAGGTCTATCCCTTCCAACCCATGCACCCTATTCCCCAAAGCTTGCCTCTTTAAGGCCCACAGTTGGCAGGTAAACTGCATATTTATATTGGGTGAGGGCTTGAAGGTTTGGTCCAGAATTTTAGATACCAGTCTTGAAACTTTCCATCCCTGCCTATAGAATCTGGGTCCATAGCAAGGGCCTGTGTTCAGTGATCAGTTCTGCCAAAAAAAGAAAAGAAGAAGAAGAAGAGGAAGAGATCAGTCCTGTTGAGCAATATGAGTCCCTTTCTGTAGAGCCCCGATATACATCTTGTTTGTTTTTAAAACATGGTCTCACTGTGTAGTCCAGCTGGGCTTGAACTCACTGTGTAGCCAGGGCTGGCCTCAAACTTGCAGTGATCCTCCTGCTTCAGCCTCCCAAGTGCTGGGATTACAGGTGTGTGCCTGCACACCAGCCCAGATACACCTCTCTAGAACTGAGCCATCCAGAGCTCCACCAGTAATACCTGAGTGTTTCACCCTGAATCTGGAATACCACCCCTAGAATATGAGCTGTTCTCTATAGGATCTTAGTCTAGTGATTAAATTGTGAGGCCTGTTTGGATGGGATTTGGTTGGTGCTATCTAGGCTCTGTTCACAGTGCTGCTGGCTGATTTGGGCCTTTGTGTGGCTTTAGAAAGCACCCCTCTGTGCACCTCAGTCCCTAGGGTGCACCTCTTGGCAAGCAGGGCCTTTGTGCAGAAACAAAGGTGCTGCTTCCTTCAGTGGGAGTGTCCTGTGTCTTCCCATCTTCGTGAGGGAATTTGGGCTGATGTCAGCCTCTTGTTGTGTGGCCCTTTTGTGCTGTGTACAAACTGCACAACTGTATGTGGCAGTTCTGTCTACACAGTATTCACCTCAGCACTACTGCCCACATCTGTCTATGGACCTCCCCCCAGGGGACCCAGGCTTCTGCGTGGCTTAGGTCTCTGCATAAGATTCGAGCCACTACCCATCTGAAGGCCCAGGCATTTCTCTGTGGCACTGGGGTTCTAGAAAGACCTAGGACTTTGTCAATGCTGTCTTGTACCCGGGACTCCAATCATGACTATGACCTAGGGTAGGATGTGGATTTGCACTGTGATCCAGCCCATACCTGTGCCTGTGCATACACAAATGCATGCACACAGTCACTCAATATAACATGTACCTGAAAC
Organism: Ctenomys sociabilis; assembly: GCA_004027165.1. NCBI lineage: Eukaryota > Metazoa > Chordata > Mammalia > Rodentia > Ctenomyidae > Ctenomys > Ctenomys sociabilis. Next base: position 35,411 of record PVKA01009318.1, on the reverse strand, counting down.
ATTAAATTTCATGAAGCTTCATTTACCTTTATTACAGAGAACATACTCATTTTTCTTCTGTTCTGTTTTTACATTAAAAGAAGGCTGGGAGTAATGGCACACTCCTGTAATCCCAGAACTTGGGAGGCTGAGGCAGGAGGATCATTAAGAGTTTGAAACCAAGGGACAGAGAGATAGCTCAGTGAATTAAACACTTGCTTAGATAAGAACAGAGGCCATGTTTTCTTTGTTTTTTTTTAAACCGGGGATTGAACTCAGGCCCTTGTGTATGTCAGGCAAGTGCTAATTCTGCTGAGCTTTCTCTCTGTCCCTGGGCCAGGGTTTGATCACTGGGGCACGCTGGAGTCCTGGCATGGTGGCACATGCCTGCAATCCCAGCACTAGGGAGGAAGAAAACAGGAGGATCACTACGAGCCAGAGCTGCATAGTGAAACCCTACACACACACACACACACACACACACACACACACACACACACACACACAAGTTTGAGACCAGCCTGTGCTACAAAGTGAGACCCTATCTCAAAAAAACAATAAAATAAAAAGGAGAGGAAGAAAAAACACCCATCCAATTGATTTCGTGACTTCCTTTTCCCTAGTAGGTCTCCACTAGCCTATGACACCTGGTTCTGAAGGGTGTCCTGGGTCTGCTCTTGAGGGTAAGGGTTGGAGTCCTCTCCACAGGGCTGGTCTGTTCTCAGAGCCTCAGACCTCCTTTCTCTCTCTGCAGGCCCTGCCCTGAGTTTACAGAGCACACTGGCTGCCATGATGGCTCTGAGAGTGCTGAGCTCAGGCCCCCTAGGAGCTCACTTGCCCCTCCCCAGGGCCCAAGGGGACAGGGAGCTGAGCAGGACTGGGGCAAAGGGAGCTCTCAGGATGTGTGGCCCAAGGGGGCTCCTGGGACAGCGGGTGGCAACCGCAAAGCTGAGCTGTGTTCAATAAATCACGGAGGCTAGGGCCTGGGGGAGGGGGAGGCTGGGAGGGAAGAAGGGGCCAGATAAATAATTCATTAAACAAATAAACAAGGAGCCTGTGAGATGGAAGATCAGGCCTTGTGTGAGCAGGAGAGGCAACTGCCAGTTCTAGACATGAAATATTCACAGGTTCTGCACCTCACACAGGGCCCATGTGTGTGCCCCAGCCCAGGTGGGCCCTTGGTGGCCTCCTAACATGGGACTCTGAGTGCCAACAGAGAGGGCAATGCATGTGCCTTCCGGCTTCCAGGAGTGTCTGCTTCTCTCAGGTGCGCTGACCTCTCTGAGGCGACAAGGAACCACACACATGACGATGCAAGGGGCGCAGTGTAGTGAAGGATGGTCCAGGACACAGGTGATTAGGTTGCAGGGCTTGGCAGGAGAAGCCAGGGTATAGTAAGTAGGATTCGAGCCATGCCCTGATTCCTGCATGGAATCCAGCAAGCAAGAGGCCTGGAGCAGGGAGGGCGCCACCCTGGAGGAGTATGGGAGTCCTCTGAGCTGGCTGGAGAAAAGCTTCAAGGTAGGGTGTACAGCTTCACATCACAGGCTGGGGCTGGAGCTACCGTACCGCCGCACTCACCGAATGCTCTGCACTAACTTCTCTGCCTTCTCACCTGTGCATGGGGTTAATAGCACCCCACTTCCTTGAGGAAAGCATTGTTTCGAGGAGTAAGCTCTACAGTGTCTGAAGATGTAGCTCAGTGGTAGAGAGTGCTTCACATTTGTGAGGCGTGGGGTTCCATCCCCAGCACTAAGGAAAGAAACCCACAATGTGTGTGGGAAGCACTTAGGGCAGGGTTTCAGGCCCAAGAGTTGGCTGATTAATGCCCTGTTCAGCATCATCATTATTAGATTATCTCTTGAGCACTGGCCACTGGCCACCGAGACAAGCCCAAGTCCCTTCTGATACAGAGGGGGCTGAGCGGGGTTTGGAGAGCAGGAAAAGATTAGATGGACTGAGAGGAAAGAGGAAATTTATCTTTTAAAAAGGTCCTAAAAAAAAAAAAAAAAAAAAAAAAAGTCCTACTCTGGGTGATGGTGCACAACTGTAATCCCAGCATTTGGGAGGCTGAGGCAGGAGGATTACCATGAGTTCAAGGCCAGCCTGGGCTACATAGTAAGACTCTGTCTCAACAAAACAAAAAACAAGACACAAGTTCCCTCCTTTGAGGATATAAAGGGTCCTTGACATCTTCCTCAGATTAAGAGCCTTTTCTTAAATTCCTAAAGCTTCCCTAGATACAGACCTTCGTGGAGATTTTTCTGTGTGGACAAAGATGGAACAGAGGTATCTGAGCAGTGTTATACCCCCATCCCACTTCGTACCTGCTTCACTGCCAGAGCCCTGGCCTCTGCCCTCAGCTCAGGGCTAAAGGCTTCCCTGGCAAAGACAGCTATGTCTGGGCAAAGCCCAGAAAAGTGGCATCCCAGTGTGGGTGGGGAGAACCTAGGCTGTGAGTGAACCTCATAGGACCAGGGCGGAGCATCTGGCAGCTTCCCAGTTGGCCCCAGCATTCCGCAGCCCTGTGTCCCCTGGAAAGGATCCTTCCTGCAGGAGAGAGCCAGCAAACAGGTCTGAGCCAGCCTGCTCCTCCGCAGACAGAAAAGGGCTTAGCTGGGGGAGGGAGGCCTGGGAGCGTGGCAGGGACTGATGGTTGTAGACACCACCGTCCCTGTTTCCTCTGGGGGTCAGGGACCAAGGGGCCTACTGACTGGGCACAGCTACCATGCCTGGGGCCTAGTCCTTTGCCTCCTTCCGCCAGGCTGCTGCCACCTGGGATCCAGGGGCCTGGGCCCCTAGCTTCGAAGATGCCTGCCCACTCCTTCCCAAGGAGCCAACATCACTTTCCACCTCCCCTCCCCTGGGCTGGGCAGGTTCAGGCCAATCTGCACAAAAGCTTCACAGCAACATTGATCTGTAATAAACCACAATATGTGTTCAGGAGAAGGGATTCCAGACAGCATCTCTCTCTCACACACAGATACACACACACACACACACACACACACACACACACACACACACACACACACAGGCATGAAGATACAAAACACACATGGCTTTGCCAGGGCAGACACCAGCAGTCCTAAAAACACTTCTAAACAATGACCCACACTGTGTCAAATACCCAAAAGGAAGGTACAGATCTCTTCCCTGTCATAAACGTTGTCCTTCAAAATCAAATCCTTGCCGGGTGCAGTGGCACACACCTGTAATCCCAGCACTTGGAAGCAGAGGCAGGAGAATCACTGCGCGTTTGAGACCATCATGGGCTACAAAATGAACTGAAGGCCAATCTGAACTACACAGCAAGACCCTGTGTCAAAAAGACTTAAAAAAAAAAAAAAAAAGACTTTACAAAGCAAAAAATATCAAACCCTTCTCTGATGGCCCGTTTTCCCTGTGTTCCCATAGTATTCTGTATGTAACTCGATATTAACATTTGCACTTGGCATTATAATTATTCATTGCCCAGTACGTCTCTGAAGATTTCTTAAGGAAGGAGATCTTGTCTTATGCAAGTGTGTAGCAACCAGCGTGCAGCCTGATATTTAGTTAGTGGAAATAGGTGGGGTGCTTAAATAATTGTGAATCAATGGAACAATACATACAGACAGTGAACATCATTCCTAACACCCCCAGGAGCCCACAGAGCATAACCAATGCCTTGTACAAAGCCTCCAGACCTGCCTTCTTGCCTGTGAGGGCCCTAACCTCAGGATCTGTGTTCCTTAAGGGACCTCCTTTCCCCTCCTCCCTCAGCGTGAGCCCATGAATTTGAGTTCCACCTGAGGGCCAGCCGGCAAGGTAAGGGTTAATGACACCTCATTAGTGTTTAATTGGAGGAAGGTAACTGCAGGGCACCAGACAGGTGGGCAGGCCTGCATCTTACTGGAACTGGGCATCCCTGGTTCCAGCACCCCACCAGGCATGTGGGTGATTTGGCCCTGGAGACCCTCAACCCAGCCGGGCACCTCCCCCTTCCACTTGCCTTGCCAATTCAGTCTCCAGGCAGTACAGACCAGCACTCCCCATCTGTCACCAAACATCCAGAGGGAGAGGCAGCTTCCTTATCCTTTCTCCTTTAGCTAGGCTTTGCCCCTCCCACCCAGGAGATGTAGAAGAATGGGAGGAGGGGTGTGGTGTGGAGTGGGACAACGGAGGAACAGATTAGAGGGTCACGAAGGGATGAATTCCAGATACAGACAAGCGACAGGGCTGGGGATGTGGAGATGTCTGCCAATTTGACCTTAAATGAAGAGAATACAAATGAGATGCAGACAATATGCAGATGATCCCAAAGATTTCAGAACTGACATTCCTAGTGGCAGGCGCTCTGTACACAGGACCCCCAACACATTTGCCAATGCTCCTAACCTTTCTGTTGACCATTACTTTGAGTAAGAAAAAGAACTTTGAAAAGATGAGAGTGTGGCTGGGCTCTGGCCACAGGACCTGGAAATATGAGCTTCACCCAGCTTTCTCACCCTATCCCAGGCACCCACCTACGTAATAGACAGTCTTTGCTCCGGGTGGACGCGCCGCCGGTTGCTATGAGGACCCCTCTTCATTTCCAGGCCTGAGCCAATGACCACTGCTGCTGATGACCTCATGCCCCAGGCCCCGAGATTCTATTGGCTCTTTGTGCCACCTGTGCACCCTTTTCAACTGCGTCAACGGCGGGGAATCCCCATGACCCCAGCTAGCGGTCCTTACTGAAGGAAGGGCGTTTGAGGAACTCTCAGTGCGCCGAACGAGTGGATAAGAAACTAATGAAAGTGAAAAAGGAAAAAAGGATAGACGCACAGAAAAAGACCAAATCCCAAGTTTAGTCTCAAGGAAAATGGAGCGATTTGCAGCCCCCCAAAGGGTGATGAGACATTTGGGTCGCAGAGACTCGGGCTCAGGCCGAGGAGATAGGGCGAGGTAAAGATGAGTGGAATTTTCGCATGTTTCTGGGAGAGACCGGAACAGGCCCAGCAAAGTAAGGGCCCCACCCTTAGCCGCCCAGCGCCGCAGCTGCTGCTGCCGAGTTTAGGGGAGTTCGGTGACGCCCCAAAACTTGCAGGCCTGCCTATCCTCCTCCTGGAACCGCGCCCCAGAACAAGCCTGGGGGACTTCTAGGTGGGGCCCGGAGCCCGGAAGGCCGCCCAGCCCCTGTCAAGCGTCTGAGCCCCCCCACCCCGGAGCGGACTCGGTCCTCCGTCCCGGTGGGGGTACGCTCCGGGCTGGCCGCCGTGAGCGCCCAGGCCTGGGAATGTGGGAAGGCCGGCTCGTCCTGAGCGCCTGCGGCAACGAGGGCTGGAGTCAGGGACCCCCTGCCCAGCTCCGGGCACGCCCAGATCTCCGCCCTCGCACCTGCAAGGGGGTGGGCGGCGGGCGGAGAAGGCGTGCAGAGAGCCAGGACGCGGGGCCCCGCGCACATGCGTTCTTATCAGCGACGGATCGGCGCGCGGGGCCGGCTCGGGAGCGAGCGCGCCCAACCGGGTCCGCGAGGGGGATGGTGTCTGACGCAGCTGGGCGCAGAGAGACCCCGGTGCAGTCCGGAAGCCGGAGCAGCGGCTGGTCACCCTCCGGCCCCCTCCCACGCCTGCCTCGCTAATGGTTTCTCTGGCGAGGGGCGGAGGTGGCGGTAGAGTCGGTTTCCATGACAACATACAGACAGCCTCCACGATCAGCGGAACTTGAACCCAGGATCAGAGGATCCTGCCTGTAGTTCCTCCTTCGGAGCCTACTTCAACCTCCCGCACCCAAGCCTCTCGCCCCCGCTGTAGATTTAGGTTTGCAATGAAGGGCTCTAACATATAAATCTGCAAGCGTCCGGCTTCCAGAAGCGGCATTTTCTCAAAGTGGCCTCATGCGGACCAAGGGATTGAGGGAGTTTCTGCCCGCCACTCCGAGCCTCAGCCAGAGCCGCGGTTTCAACCGGTGACAGCTGAAGCTGGAGGACGTTAGTGGTAGGGGAGCGGGCCCCGCCCCTTCCAGAGAGGGACCGAGTCTGACCTAGGTGGGTGCGCAAGGAGATTGGGGTCGATCTCGCAATCTCCAGCATCCTGGTGCTCTTCGGCTTCTGGACCCTCGTGCCTTCTTCGCTGCCCTCCTCCCCCCCGTGTTCACACGCTGCCTCTCGCTGCCGCAGCCAGGCCGGGCTAATCTGCACATCCACCTATCGATCGCTGGCTCAGTGCCAGGCGGGCCGGCACCTTGCCAGCAGAAGCTGAGGGGTAGGGCACAGCTGCAGGGGAAGGGGCACTGCTTTTCCTAGCTCCACCCTGGACACAATTGGGAATGAGGGACCAGTTGGGCTCGGGACTAACATAGCCTCTGCCAAGCAGAGGTGTGAAGAGGGCAATGTCTGGCTGAGAGCTAGGGGGGCCCTCCCTTCTCAGCCCCACCCCCTCCTCCTTATAAAAGCTAAGAACAAAGAGGCCGCTGGGGAAGACGGCTTTGATCTGACCCCACCTTCCTAGTTCTAGGCCAGGCATCGCCCAGAGTGCCCATGAGGAAGGGGGGCGTCCAGGCGTTCTGAAACCCAGGTGGTGTCTTTCTGCTACCCCTTGCTTTTGCCTCAGCACCCCGCTAGGTGCTGCCGGGGCTTGGGCAGTGCCCCAGGCGGGTGGGCTGTCAAGAACATCTGCCCCTCCTCAGCACAGGAAGCCAGGGAGGTAGGAGAGGGTGCCAAGCTCCACAGCTGCTCCTGGCACCCGCTTTGCACTGCCCAGAGGGGTGCCCACTGAGGTCTGGCATGGATGGCCTGAGCACAGCTGGCATGGGGGTCAGGCCAAGCCAAGCTGGAAGCACAGGCTGCAGGGAGTCCTGGTGTTTTGGGCAAGGAGTGTGAGGGCAGTCAGTAGGCCAGGGAGGGCAACACAGAGAAGGGTGGTTTATTGAGGGTTTGGTCCAGACTCTTATAAAAATACAAACTGGCATGAAATGCAACCTCATGGCAAGTCCGTCTTCATAGAAGACAAATGAGTGACTCCCTAGAGCGGGCAAGGTGCTGCCCTCTGGAAGAGGACCCTGGGCAAGGTGGCAGGGCTTTGCCTTTGCCCTGAGCCAGCAATCCACCTGTACCCACATCTTCAGCCTTGGTCCCTGGTGGCTCAAGGATCTGATCAGTTACACCAAACCCCAGTCTTCCTGGGGGTAGGGTGAGACCATCTGAGCAGCTGACAAAGCCCCTGTCTATCCTGCCTCTGCTCCGGTGTCCAGGACAGTCTGCGGTCCCTCACTGTTCCTCTTCAGCCTGTGATGGGGGCAGGTACCTGTAGGGGTCGCTCAGACCCTCCAACTCCCCATCAGCGCTCCATCTGGCTGTCTGGCTGGGTAGCCCCATGCAGGTAGCAGGCACCTGTCCTTCAGGGGGTGTTGGAGAGCTGCGGCTCCTTGGGGCCACAGGAGGGTCTGCGTTGTTCACAGAACTCGCAGGAGACGCAGGATTGGGAGCAGCAGCAATAGCAAGAAACAGAGGGGGCTAGGAGCGTGTCCCCCTCGCCACCCAGATGTGCCGCTCTCTCCAGGACTCCCAACAGGATGTGCTGATTCGGACCCTGTGAGGCGAAGGTGAGCACTGCTGGGTCTCCCAACTCTTAAGCAGATCCTTCCTGTCCTTCCCATTCACTTGAGTCTCCTGCTCCAGGGTCTCCCAGACAAGCCACTGCCTTCCTATGATCAACTTCCTAAATTTCAACTTCCCAGTCTCCCCCAAACAGAGATTACCAACAATAGCCTCAATCCCCCCCTCCCTTTTTTTAGACAGGGTCTCATTCTGCAGTTCATGTTCGCCTTGAACTCATAGCAATCCTCCTGCCTCAGCCTCCCGAGTGCTGGGATTACAGGCATGTGCCAGCACATGTGGCACAGTCTCAATTTGAAGTCTCCTCCACTACAGACAATAAATCCCCCTAAGGCCTTCAAGGACCTTGCCTCTCTAGACCCCTTTCTCTGGGCCCAGCTTCAAATGGGGTGCAGTGAAGCTATCATGAGACTAAATGGGGAAAGAAAAGCCATAACTTGAAGCTCCACCTGAACACTTCAAAGTCTGATGCTCTTGTTCCTCCCCATTACTCCCCTCCTTCCCCAGGGCCTCAGGCTGGCCAGAGGGTGGCTCCTATCACCCCCCAACCCCTCCCACTTACTGCTTTCCTTGCAGCAGACAGACACCTGGAGCCTCAGGCACTGAGCAGAACTCTCCGGGGTGGGCACAGCTGGTGAGAAATTAGGAAAAAGTTAATATGGGGAACCACCCCTTTGTAGGCTCCCAAGAGTTCCCGACCCTCCTAGCTTCTCTTCTCTCCAGGCCCAGATAGCTTTTCCTTACTCTGGTCTGCAGTCAGTACCAGCTGCCTCCATGCCATCTCCCTATCCCCTGCTTAGCTCCTCTGTCTGTCTATTCTGGCTAGTCCCTGCCTGGGCTCCACAGGACCCCTTCCTGCCCAGCCTCTCCTCAGCCTCTTATGCCTTCCCCAAGAGGCACACAGTGTACCCCATCACTCACAGATATAGTAGTAAGTCTCTCCAGGCAAGAACTCAAAGCCTAGTGAGAATGGCGTGAAGCGCTGAATCTTCTCTGAGAATCGAACAGGGCCAAAAGGGGCAAAGGGCATGGAGCATTTCCAGCGCTGGAAGGCATTTGGCCCCTCTGCCTGGCAGGCCTGGTAGCCTGACCAGTCCACCATATATAAAGCAAAGGTCTCAGGGCCCTCGGGGGGTCCTGGACTTTCATAGTGTGGGCAGAAGATATCTAGGTAATCGTTGAGGCCCAGCTCCACCACAGCGTCTCCTCGAAGCAACCTGCAGGTACAAGGTGTCATAGGTTGAGAGGTTTATGGCCCAGCTCCCTGGGGTCTGGGGGTAAAACTCTGCAGAGCTCCTGCGGCCTCCCTCCTGCCCACTGAGAACAGAGCAGCTCTGAGTTCCAACTGCCAGCCCCTGAGACACAGTTCAAGCAGCAGTTTGATGATCACATCACATCACAGGTCCAGAGCCACTGGGGCCTTAATGTCCATATCACATGGCTTGCTGATAAGGGACAAGGCTGTCACCACTCCTGACCTTCCAGGCTGGGGCTGCCCCCAGCCGTTCTTATCCTGGTGTGTAGCACCTGTGCTCCATAACTGTGGAGTGGATGGATATGCAAAGGCAAGGGGGAGAGGAGCAGGGGACAAGACATGGGCCTGCAGAGCAGTTACAGACTGAATAGGACCCCCAGTACCAGTCCAAGACCTGATTGGTGGTGCTGGGAATGACATGGGGAAAGAGAAGTCAGCAGTGGGTACTGTGAGCTCTTTCTGTCTCTTTCTCTTAACTTGCCCTCTTGCTCTCCCCCAGAGTCAAGAAGTGCCAGGCATGGAGAGAAACTCTGCACACTCCGGGGTCTCCAGCTTTCTCTGGAGCCCTTCCTCATCCCTGGGTGCTGCCTGTTATAGATGGGAAATAGTGGGCTGGGGCAGGCACCACAGTACCAAATGCCCCCTCTGTAGTGCACACACAGCGCAGCCCAGGAAGCCTGATTAATGAGAGGCCTGGGGTGTTCCCTCAGTGGATGGTCACTGGACCACCTGCCTGAGGAGTCCCGATTATGGAGGAAGCTGTTGGAGCTCAGGTCAGACTCCTAGAACACAGGGTGAGCCTTCCTTCCGCCAGTTCCCAGGCCCCAAAAGAAGCCATCAGAGCAAGCATCCACGGCCCCTCAGTGAGTATCCTCAGGGTGAGAAGCCTGAAGTTTACAGGTCCTAGAATGACTCAGAGGCACTGGTCTGGAACAGAGGTAGAGGAATCAGTCTGAGCACAACAATGACACTCATCACTGGAGTTGGGGCCAATGAGTCCCTCACACTTGGCCTCTTGGGGCCTAGCCTTTTGGGACCTGGCCTCTCAGCTGGCAGGACTGGGGTCTGCTTACTTCATTGGTCCCAGGAACCCAGCACAGGTCCTGGCACACAGGATGTGCTTTTTTAATATTACTGAACAAATGAGCAGAGTCACAGATTGAAGCAGAAAATCAGAAAGGAAAACAGATGGGAAGGCAGAGAGACAGGGAGAACTGGGGAGGAGGACGGAAACAGCAAAAAATACCAAGGTTCAAAGGCAGGCAGCTCAGGAATGAAAGAACCCTTGCTATACCCTTGCTATCTGTAAGGCTTGACCTCAGTTGGCTCGCTTGACTTCCCAGGGTGCTAGGTATTATTAGCCCATTTTGCAGATGACATAACTGAGGTTAGGGAGGTCAAGCGACTTGCCCAGAAGTGATTCAGCTTCGAAGGGCAGAGCTGAGAGGATAGAAATAGAAGGGCCATAAACAGTGAGATGGAAGCACATACCGAATGAGATCAGGACAGAAAGCGCCCGGGAGAGGCCAGAAGAGGCAGACAGCAACCCACGCTCTTCTACAACGCAAAGCCCCCTCCTCGGCCCCCAGTTAGTCCAGTCTCTCCAGCCGGGCGCGAGACTGGAGATCCCCAAAAAGTGGTGAAGGGGCGGAGCCCAGGGGGCGGGCAGAGGGCCCGGAGCTCCACCGACCACCCTCAGCCCAGGGGGTCCCCCGCCCGCCCCCCAACACGTGCGGGCGGGGGGAGACCCGGGGCGGGCCTCGCCCTTCCCCCTCTCATCCCCCTCCCCCCGCCGGCTCAAACAAAGGAGCCCCGGCGCGCGGCCGGGCTAAGGCGGCGCCGCGCAGAGAGCGAGGGGCGAGCGCGCGCACAACCTGGAACGTGGGCCGGGCTCGGCGCTCTCTTGGTTCGGCTCGACTACCTGGGGTTACTGGAGTTCCAGTAGATCGGGTGGCGGAGGCTGGAGGCTCCCCGCAGAGGGGACCCGAGGAGCGCGGCCCAGAGGACAGTCCGCAGCAGGGGCAGCAGCCGCATCGCCCCTGGGGTCCGGTCCGGTCTGGCCTGGCGGGACCCGGCCCGCTTCGCAGCCGGGCGAGAAAGGTACAAAGTGGAGGGGGGGTTGCAGAAAGGGGGTGGGGTGTGGACACTCCCTGACCACACCCCCTGGATAACTTTCCACCAATGAAAACGCGCCTCCGCCTCTCCACTTGGAGCCAACTCTGTTAACCCTTGGGGCGCCGCCTCCGGCGTCAGGTTCACGGGAGGTACAGCACACTGCGGGGGTGGGGGTGGGGGCTGGGGGGGTGCAGGGACTCATTCCACAGAAAGCTTTTGAAGAAGTGCTTCGAGTCCGCATTACTAAAAGGTAGAACGACCGTGTTAGAAGTTTAGGGGGAAGGCGGTGCACGACGCCTGGAATCTGTAGTCCTAACTACTTAGGGGGCTGGGGCTAAACGATCGCTAGAGCCCGAGTTCACACTATCTAGGTGAGCCACGAAACACCGTCTCAAAAAAAGGGTGAGACTTTCAAATTAGGGGATCTGGGCGTGGTGGCGCACACCTGTAATCTCAGCACTCAAGAGGCTGAGGTAAGAGGATCCCATGAGTTCGAGGCCACCCTGAGCTACATAATGCTATCCTGTCTCTAAGTAAATAAAAACAGGGAAACTGAGGCTCGAGTGAAGTTCCACGACGCATGTGCAGCCGCCTACACGGATTGCCTCTTTTCTTTGCACATCTAGGGAATAGTTTGAAGGAATAAAAAACCTTTCAGGTCACCCATGCTCCGAAGGAGCCTCAGCTGACTCGCAGGTGCTTGCCTTGAGACTGTCGCCTAGCCTTTGCCACTCCACAACTTAGATCTGGGAAGGGGCCTACGCGGCCCCAGCCCCAACGACCAAGTGAGGAGGTGGCTGTGGCCCGTACAAAGCACCTTTGTTCTGCGCCCTCAGGTGGGGGTGGGGAAGGTGAGGAGTCAGGTGCGCGGCCTTGGGATGTGGAGAGCCGCACCCCGCTCCGCCCCGGCTCCCGGGCTCTGGGAACACCAGTTAGATCTACTTTTCCCAGCCACTGGTCAGAGGGTGGGGAAGCGAGTCTGACAGCTTGGCCGCTTTGCTGATAGCTGTCCCTGGGTACTGGCCAGCGTTGGGCGCGAGGATTTGGAGACCAGAGACTGGCAAGGCGCAGACAGTTCTCGGTAACTCAGGACTGCACAAACAGTCATTCCAGTCTGGACGGGAACGAGCCACGAGCATCCCCGGACAAGTACTAGCTGACCCACTCAGGGACTCCGGTTGTCCCTGTTTCGCCCCGGTCTGTGGAGGCAGCGCCCCCTGGCGGCAGTACCTGGAACCACAGCAGGGGCGACCGGGCTTCCCGCTGCAGAAAAACAGGCAGGCGATCACCGAGCTCTCAAGATCTCACATTTATTGCAGCCTCCACGGGCCCCGCCCAGTCCCAGCCTCTCCTCAAGCCGGGGTGTGGGGAGCGGAGTGGGGGAGTCCCCCATGGTATCGTTTGACACCTTGATGGCATTCAGGCTTGAGCTACTTCAGTCATCCCGGCGGACTCGGCTTCTTTAAGTCCGAAGTCCGATTGGGAGGCAGCAGAACCTTCGCTGGGGTCAGAGGTAGAGGGAGGACGCTGCTGGGGGCGGTGGCGCTGGCCTGAAGTCAAGAAGCAGAGAAAAGTGTCATAAGGCTCCGTTCTCCAAATCACTGGCCCCACCCTCTACCCCTGATCGCCTTCCTCACCTACCGAGAGGGGACCACCAAGGGAATGATTCCGGCTCCAGAGCCAGGCAGGTCACCAGAGGGACACCGGCCCTGGGGGTCTACAGGGAGTGGCTTCCGTGGGGGTGGGGGCTTGGCAGGACCCTGAGACCGAGAGAGAGAGGGCCGGAGCCACTTTGGGGAGCCGTGATGGTGCCCACCCCCGGTGCCCTGGTGCTCAGGAGCACCAGCTTGGGGGCAGCATCACAGCTCACCCTTGTCTCCAAACAAACCTGTCACTACACCATTAAAGGCGCCACCAGGATATGTGCTCTTAGGCACAGAGGGGACATCTCACCACGGCCACCAGCACCAGAGCCCTAGGTGGGGAGCAGGGGCCATGCCCTTCTCTCCCGCACTGTTACCTTCGGGCGCCTCACCACAGGGTCGGCGGGCAGAGGGCGGGTGGGGGGATTGGGTCGATCAGCCAGCTCAGCCTGGACAGAGAGAGGGGCAGTGACATGAGAGCACAGCCAGGGGCCGTGGGCATGCAGAGGTTCCCCAGAGGACTTGGGGTCGAACGCAAAGTCAGCTAGGTAAGAGACAAAGGTCAGCCAGAAAGGCAGGAGAATGGGGGCATGCACACAGGGCCAAGGTGCATGCCAGCGGATGCCTTCTGGGAGGAAGATGTGATTTAACCGTGAAGCACAGGGCAAGCTGCAGTCCCGCCTCTGACCACCAGATGGTGGCAAAGACTAAGGCAGGAGGCTCACCCTTTGCTGCTTCTGGGGCTGTCAGAAGGCTGGGGGGTCACCCCGGTTCACCTAACGACAATTACCACTGGCAGGGAGCAGGGGTGAGAATGCATTTGGGCACCAAGCCTCCCCCCTGTCCTAGGCTAGGGAAGGGCCCAGACCAGATTTACCTGGAGTCTCTTGGGCACAGGGTCAGGTGGCAGCGGCCTGGAGGGGGGAGCCGGGAAGCTGAGAGCCTGCTGAGAGGGCAGGAGGAGCAGACAGCACAGAGGGGCAGGGGGAGCAGAGACACAGATGTGTGCATAGAGGGGTTAGTGGTGCCAGGCAGGGGTGGCCAGGGCCCAAGGGGCAGTGATGGCAGGGCATGTGTTAACTAGCCGCATGCAGGGGTGATAAGTGGTGAGGCAGGCATGCAGGCCACCCCAACATACACTCCTGCCATCAAAGCAAGTGCTCAGGCCAGGGGACTCACCCGCCCTTCTACACATGGTGACCTGGCTTTGTCAGGTCCTGGCACACTGAAGGCCCTTTGAGTCCCTTGTCCCCTGCACCAGTCACAGCAAGGGGCATGGATAGACCCACCTCTCCGAGCCACCAGCGTGGCAGCTGAAAGAGCCCAGCAGAGCCTTCTCTAGGTGACAGCCCCTCCCTGCTCCAGGCTGCAGTCTGTGCCTCTGCTGCTGACTCGGGCAATGCCAGGCTTTTTCTGAGTTTAGAACCTTCCATGCCCCCCTTCCTTTAGGGGACAAGCTGGATGCCAGGCAAGGCAGGGTGCCTTTCCTCTAGCATCTGGGACTCACCTTAGTGTCTGGCATCAGCTGGGTCCTCTGACAGGGTCCTGGCTGTTCTGGGGGACCAGACTGGGCTGCCCTGAGCGTAAGGAAAAACAAAGTGGACGAGAGCTCAGCCTGAGACCTGCAGGACCCCTCCTCTGCTGTCCTTGAGAGCAGCTCTGTATGGTTTAGGCCAGCTGAAGGCTGGGGAGAAGTCGACCAGCCTGAGGGAGAAGTCCCAATCTGTACTGCACTGAGGTCCTGAGGGAAATGGCCCCAGCGCCCCAGCCTGCCCTTAGGGATCCACCAGGGAGGTGAAGCATCATTGGACACATGTAGGGAAGGGAGGTGTGTGGGTGTGGTCCAAGGAGCTTGGGAAAACCAATGGCAGGAGCTCCCCAGGTGGGCTTCGGAACTGTGCCCAGCTGCAGGACATGATGGCAGGGTGATGCTTATATACCTGTATTGGCAGCTGGAACCTTTAAGCTGGCAGAATCGCTGGTGCAGGCAGGCACGGTACCTGTAGCTGGCACCAAGTAGCACTAGGACGAGCAACAGCAGGAGGCTGAGGGGCAGGCTTGTGGTCAGGGAGCTGGCTGCTGTGGGTGAGGCCAGGTTTGAAGGAACCTGCCCCAGGGAGGGAGCAGGCCGCAGGGGGTGAAGGGAAGCCTCAGAGAATGTCAAGGGGCATGGGGGGTGGTCACAGAGTCAGGGAACACAGCCGTGAAGGGGCGAGGACAATGGGATGTGCCATCAGGAGAATGAGGGGCAAGCCACTTTGCCCACCTAGCCTCCAGCCCCCTACCTCGGAGCTGTGTGATGCAGTCAGGGGGCGCCCAGCCCTGCTCACAGTGGCACCGTTGGTTGCTGTCACAGACCTAGAGGCACAGGATGTGGAAGGACTCTGTACTCTGGGAATATGTCCCTGCCTCCTTCAAGACTGGGACGGTATGTTGGGGCTGATGGGCGGAGACCACCAGACTAAAGAGCTGTGTCAAGAGGAAATCAGATCAAGCCAGGCGTGGTGGCGCATGCTTGTAATCCCAGCACTCGGGAGGCTGAGGCAGGAGGATTGTTGTGAGTTCGAGACCAGCCTGAGCTACAAAGTGAGCTTAAGGCCAGCCTGAACTGCATAGTGAGACCCTACCTCAAAAAGACAAAAAATAAAATAAAATAAAAAAAAGAGGAAATCAGATCAAACTGACACATATGCGGAAGTGGCCTTCTGGGGCACTGGGCTTGGAGCTTCTGCAATCTTCTAGGAGACCTGAGGGAGTGGGTGCTATTATCATATCCATTTGATGGGTGAGGAAACTGAGCTCATGGAGGTAAATCATCTGCCTGGACCACACAGCCAAGAAGTGGCAGCGTGAGGGGTGGCCCACAGGCCTGACACCTCCACAGCCTCTGAGTGAGGTACCAGCTCTCACCCCATGCCCATGGCACTTGCGTCGACATTCCTGTGCTCCCAGGAGATCCACGGGCTGGCACTGCTGCCTGATGCACACCTGTCACAGGGAGGAGGGGGACACAGATCATCCCTCACAGAATGTGACTGGCTCATGGGCTCCACGGCTCATGGGCTCCACAGCTCATGGGCTCCATGGCTCATGGGGGAGAAAGCTGCTCCGCCTGTGACCTGTGGAGCCTGCCTCTTCTACACAGTGGGCAGTCAGACCTGGACACTGCTTCCCTTGCCACCTGTCCTTCCCCATCCAGGCTGCTCACCAGGCCAGGGCCACAGGTGGTGCCAGGCAGAGTGAGGAGGGGCTGGGCCACATCACTGCCCAGGTCCAGGTGCACCCAGCTGCAATTGATCTGTGTCCCATTGGCTTCCAGCATCTCCCAGAGCAGATCTCGGACTGAGCCCAGAAGAGGCTGTGTCCTTTCTTCCTGGCACTGGAGCTGCCCACAAATGGTATCTCTGGGGGAGTGGGGAGGAGGACAAGGAGGGTTGGTGGGGGAGGATAAGGCTCCCCAAAATCCAGTGATGGAGCCCCAGTTTTTACTCACCCAGGAGGACAGGGCACGTAGCTGCCATCAGGGTTGCGCCCACAGCTTCCGTAGGCATTGCCTCGCGCGTTGGCTGTGTGGAGGCAAAGTGGTGCGGCGGGCTGGGCCCCAGGTCCCCACAGCATCTGGCACTGCTGGGCGTAGGAGGCACAGCGGCCGTGCATGCACACAGCCTGCCCAGCCGCACAGGGCTCGCCGTCCCCCAGGCTGACATCAGGGGGGCATTGGGAGCTGTTTCCTTGGCAGAATTCAGGCAGGTCACAGTCACCTATGGTAGGGCGGCACTGCCAACCTGCCGGGCGCAGCTGCGGAGGTGCAGGGGCATCAGAGTGGGTGCTAGGCGAGTTCAGTCAGGTCTGCAGGTCAGAACGACCTTTCACCCCGGCACCCCCTAGGGGAGCTCCCAACACTCAGTGGAGCGGGCCCCACCTGGCAGTTTTCACAACAGGGCCCATCAGATGCGCACTGTGCCCCTGGCCTCAGCTGGCAGGTGTCATGGTCGCAGCAGGGATCAGTGCAGTCCTGTGAGCGAGGGCACCGAGAGGCCAGCATCAGCTAGGCTGGGCCTCAGAGTGCCCAGCTACACCGGAAGAGTAAACCCGGAAGAGGCCGCTCGGGGCCTGGGGAGCTACAGAAGCAGGTAGGGCTGCTGCAGCGAGGGGCTCACATCTGAGAAGCCGCAGTCACACTGCTCGCCAGGGTCTACAAACATGTTTCCACAGGAAGTGTCGAGAGCGGGCAGGCCGGACAGCCTTTCGAAGAGGCAGTTGCCCATCCCCGCTAGGAGGGCTTTTTCCAAGGCCTGCCGGCTACAGTTGCTGAAGTTCAAGCCTGGCAGGAAGCTGGGGAGGGTAACAAGGAAGGTTAGGCCGAGGACCCCGACCGGCCCACCCGCTCCCTCCTGCAGTCACTCACTCTGTGGAGGACTCCATGATGCAGCTCTTGGCAGGGGCTGGGCCTGGGCAGGGGCAACTGCTCCCAGGCGGACTATGGCCCAGGCCCAGGCTATGGCCCAACTCATGGGCTATCGAGGAAGCAACTCCGAGGATGCTGATAGAGTGGTCCTGTCATGGGGGAGAGGATGTCCCAGGTCCAGCCACAGCCTTACTCCACCACAAGGCCCAGCCTCCCTGATGGCTCAGTTCCCTCATCTGAGCCCTTGGAAACGTAGTGGGCACTGCCTCCCTTTTTTATTGCTTCTGAAGTGGGAGTAGTGTTTAGGCCTGAAGGGCAGGAAACCTGGTTTCTAGCTCTGTCTCCCTCCCATTATGTGGCCCCTGGAGATTGCCTCTGTTTTTTTTGGACTTCAGGACACCCTACCCCTGGAAAACCCTCAATGGCCACAATTGTGAAGACTGTCACAGCTGGCCATAGTGAAGGGTTACCTGATAGACAGAAGCCCTTCCCTATCTGCAGCTTTGCAGTTGGCCAACTTTGCAGGGAGTCTCAGTGAATAAATGGCTCCACACTTGGGAGGAACTGAGTTGGGAATGGCGGGGGAGACCTACACATAACTCACCATGTTCACGCCTCCTGAGAAGTCTGGGGAACAGATGGAGTTCTGAATGGCCATGCCCACCATAGGCCCGGAGAATGAAATATCACTGTGGAATGGAGACAAGGTCATGGCCTAGGGCTATGATGTTCAGGCCTCAGGATAGAGTTGAAGGAGTATAAATGTGGCCAAGACAGGATAGAACCAGCCCCACCCCCAGCCTGGGGGCCTTACGTCACCAGCTGGGCACTGTCATGGGGCAGTCGAGGCAGCAAGTCGGCCTGGCGCCAGTGGAGGAAGTTTTTTAGCGTGATGGCTGGGTTTGAGCTTATGTCCACCAGGTCATGCTGGGTCCAGGCCTCCAGGCCCACTAGCGCCACCCGCACATTCAGGGGCTGGAAGAACTGAAAAGAACTGAGGCTCAGAAAAGGGGCTCCCCCAGGCACGGTGCTGGGGGGCTCCCATCTGGCGCAGACTCACTGTGTCTAGCAGGTAGGCCACCTCCAGGGTGCGGTTCAGCAGGTGCTGGAAGTCAGGGAACCTCCTGACCTGTGGGCCAGGACAGCTGTTGCGAAAGGTGGCAGAGTGGGTCCAGCACAGGGTAGGACTGCAGGGGCCCGCGGCTCACCTCTGAATGGTCAGCTACAATCACCAGCTCAATGATCTTGGTTTCTGTGAGCACATCTCGCTTCTGCTGTGGATAGGGAGGAGGGTGTGTCAGCCACACCGGCCCAAGCCCTGGGGCTACGCAGGCTGTGGCCTTTCCTCTCTGTGTGGTTAGACATGAGAGGGTAATGAGCCCATTTTACACATGAAGCACAGAGGGCCAGAAAGGCCCAGGACCTTCTCACATTGGACCCAGGGCTGGGAGGAGGGTCCCACTTTTCTGATTCCAAACTCAGAAATTTTCCAAATTTTTAAAAATAGCCAGGCATGGTAATGCATGCCTGTAATCCCAGCACTTGGGAGGCTGAGGCAGGAGGATTGTTGTGAGTTCAAGACCAGCTTGAGCTACAAAGTGAGCTTAAGGCCATCCTGAACTGCATAGTGAGACCCTGTCTCAAAAAGACATAAATGGCCGGGCGTGGTGGCGCATGCCTGTAATCCCAGCACTCGGGAGGCTGAGGCAGGAGGATTGCTGTGAGTTCGAGACCAGCCTGAGCTACAAAGTGAGCTTAAGGCCAGCCTGAACTGCATAGTGAGACCCTGTCTCAAAAAGACAAAAAAAAAAAAAAAAAAGACATAAAAAAAGATTAAAACAATAAATTTTTAAAAATAATAGGTGACTCTATTAAAAGCCATATGGTGGGCATAATTCTAAGCACTCTACATATTTGTTTCATTTACTCTTCATAGCACTCCTGTAAAGCAGTAGGTTTTGTTTTCATTTTTTGATACAGGGTTTCACTATATAATTCAAGCTGGCATTGAACTCACTTTGTAATCCAGGCTGGCCTCAAATTCATGGTGATCCTCCTGCCTCAGCCTCCTCCAAAGTGCTGGGATTATAAGCATGCCCCACCATGCCCAGCCAAAGTACTGTTGTTATTGCTTTTTTTTTTTTTTTTTTTGGTGGAACTGGGGATTGAACTCAGGGCCTTGTGCTTGCCAGGGAAGCGCTTATTCTACTGAGCCATCTCCCTGGCCCCCTATTATTGCTATTTTATAAATTAGGAAATTGCTTTCTGTTTGGTAACTATGTATTTTCTACCCCTAAGTTAGCACTCTGCAAATAGGATTATAAAGGAGATGAGGAATGTGATTTGAACATCTGCTGCTGGATTCTGGACTTGCCACCTACTAACAGCATGGCTTTGGGCAAATCACCTAATCTCTCTGAGCCAGTTTCATCACTCACAATACAGCTACTGACAGCAACTCTTCCCGGGGCTTGCTGCGGTGGTGTGCAGCATGCCTGCCTTGGGGAAAAGCTTCCATCAGCTCGCTGTGATCACTGTGAACTGTGCTCCGCAGGCCAGCTCAGCCCTGCCCTCCTGCTGCCACTCCTTACCCTACGGATGTGTCTCTGTCCTAGGGGGAGCTCTGGTGGAGCCGGAAAGGGCATAGGCGCATGCCAGCTCAGGGAGCAGGTGTGATTTGGCAGGAGGAAATCTTGGATCCTGAAGACAATGGGAGGCCCCTGAGGGTCCCCAGGCCCCAGCTCCAGTGCATAGCTTCGCTCTGGGGACAGGGCCACCAAGCCCCTGCGGAAAGAGACAGGAAATAAGAGTGTATTTCAGCCCTACATCTTTGTCCCCTCTCCGTGGTCATGGACTCCACATACCATACCTGAGCCCTGAGCAGGTACAGATGGCGACCCAAGAGCCCTCATGACCACATACCCTACCCTGGTAGCAGCAGTTCTCCTACAGTAGAGAAACAACGGATGGTGTCAACATTCAGGGAAGAGTAGCACTCCAACCCAGGAGCCCAGCTTGTTGGTAAAGATACACAGTGTCTTCTCACTTCCTCCAAGGCTGCCTCACTAGTTGCCCACCCCTCCCTCACCCAGGCCAGAAATAGGACATACAGGACCGAACTCACCAGAGTGTGTCCCTTGCTGACCACCCGAGTGCCATCAGGCTGGTACCACACTGCGGTTGTACGGCCTAGGACCAGATCCCTGTGGAGTGGAGGAAAAGGAAGGTGGTGTCCAGGTTGGCACAGAGAGTAAAGCAGTGACAAGCTGAGGCCTGAGATGGTAGAGGGGAGACTGGGGGCCAGGTGATAACTCCCAACTCCCCACTTCCTCTAAGGCAACAGACTAAAGGGGCTGACCCATAGACTTTGCCAGGCTTTCTGGGTTTTCATTTTTTTTTTTTTTTTTAACTTGCCCTTAGCTATATGACCCTGGGCAAGTTATTTAGCCTCTCTTTGCCTTGATTTATCATATGTAAAATGAGGGCACTAATACATATGGTTTCTACCTTACAGGTTTGTCATGCGGATTACGTGGGTGCACATGCCTTGAACCTGAAGCATAGTAAATACGATGTGAGCTGTTTGCCATGTGGTTATCATTTTTTCTGTCGTCTCACCTGTCTTGTAGCAGCTCCAGGATGTGACTCTCACCATCCAGCTCCAATTTGACCCTCAGGGCCTCAGGTAAACTTGTCTGTGGGTACCAGAAGGCTTGTCACCTCCCTAGTTCTGCCCACAGCCCCTACTGGCTTAACCAGAAAATCTCAGGCCCTCAGGAGAGCACCAGTGATTAAGTCATTGGTGGGGGATCCCAAGGGAGGGGTCAGGAAGCCCTGCCTGGCCTGGGGCATTGTTCTGGGGGGTTGTGTGGGGAGGTCAAGGAAGGTATCTGAGCCGCCCCTTCTCGGCTTCCTGCCCAGAGAGGAAGCATCATAGAAGACCCAGCACAGGCTCCAGCCCTTCCTCTGACTCAGCTGTAGAGGGAGGCAGGGAGGGCTTGAGGAATGGCCTGATCTTTTCCAAATCCCCTCACCAAGAAAACAAAATATGAGGAAAAAGAAGCAAGTTCGGTCTCAGATTGCTGTGTCTATTGGTGGGATGGGTGGGGCTGAGGCACACAGATGTGTGTGTGGAGAGAAGGAGGTAAGTGAAGCCAGGTGCTGGGGGTGCGGGGAGAAGCGGCCAGACCTGGAATGGACCTGCTACCATGAGGTCCATGTGCTGGCTCGTCAGCCAAGCTTGGACCCTGACAGCCTGATTATGCTAGTGGGAGTGAGTGGGCCTATTTGGTACTGGGAACAGGGGACTCACCTGAAGCATCTCTGGTAGGGTAGTCAGGGGGTGCTCTTGGAGGACTTCAGGCTCCAAGGGTCTACTCCAGGCCTTCTCTGGTTTGGCCTTCTGCTCTTTGCTGCCACCTATAGGGTCTGAGGACACCCCAAGAGAGTGCTGAGGGTGGCTGGCCTAGTGCTATGCATACTGGCTCAATGCACAACACCAGAATGAGAAGGTTTCTCTCTCTTTCTGTTTTTTTGGTGGAACTGGGGACTGAACTCAGGCCCTTGCTCTTGCCAGGGAAGCACTTATTCAACTGAGCCATCTCTCTGGCCCCTGAAGGCTTCTCTCTAACGTGTGCTTTCCACCCAACTACTAGACCCCCCCCAAAAAGAAGTCCCCCTTGCAGCCCTTTCTTGTTCCCCTCTGGCCAGTACCAGGTTCTGCCAGGGACCCTACCCCCCCATTAGGAACGTCCTCCGCCCTCTTAGGCCTGGGCGAAGCCTTGTGGCTGGGTGCCCGATTGCCCTCCCTTTCCCTCACTTCGGAGATGCCGGGAACGCCCATCTCTGGGTGAGCAGAGCAAACACCCCCACCTCCCTAACACCCCTCATGCCCAGGCAGACACACCCGCTCCCCACAGCCTCCGCTTCCTCCCAGCGCCCCCCCCCCCATGCCTCTCCCAGCTCCGGACACTCCACCCCCGCCTGTTCTCGGCCCTAGCCCACGGCCCACGACACCAGCGGCCCAAGACAGCAGCGGGAAGTGAAAGTTCCTAGGAGGAGCTGGTGTCCCAGCCTCCTTCCTGGCTGGTGCTCCGTTCTCCCGGCTCCTCCCAGGCCCTCCCGTTCAGCTAGGCTGTGGAAGACAGCAGCATCAGATTGAAGGGTGCCTGGCCGGCCCCCGACATCGGGATGAAGGAGGGCTGGAGAGAATCCTCTTCACTCAAGCCCGCTGCCGTGCCCGTGGCGCCCTGGCACCGGGTGGAGCGATCAGCTAGGCCCAGAGGAGCGCAGACGTCAGTCCTTGGGGGGCTGGGGGACTGTTCTTTCCAGTACTAAGCGGGTGAGGGGCGCTGGCAGGCCCTTGTGGGGGGGTTGGCACACGAGTTTGAAAGTGCTGGGACAAACGGAGGACAACCGGCGGGGGACGCCAGCATCACTCTGTTCGCCTGCGCTTCATCGCCAGGCCGGTCCTCCTAGGCCCGGGCGGCACACCCGACAGGCCTCACTCCGCAGGGCTCCCCGCGACCCCAAAACCTCCTGTCGCCCCCTCCAACACACACACACATACTTGGCTGCACCTCTCACCAGCTTGCCTTCCACCCACTCACAGTCGAAAACTCACCTGCATTTGGGAGCGGTCGGGAGGGCAGAGGGCTGCCCGCACCTAGGAGCCCCAGGGCCCAGAGCAGGGCCAGCCGCATGGCAGCGGCGCCCGGGCAGCGGGGGGCAGCAGGTGCTGGCCGGCGCGCTAAGAAGCGGCTGCCGCCGGGTCTGCTCCGAGACGCGCGCCGCACCGCGCAGCCCCCAAGCTCCGCCCACTCTGCCCCTCCTTCCCGGCCTGCAGCTGGGCTCCACCCCCGCAGCGGCCCCGCCCCGGATCCAAGCCCCGCCCCCAGATAGGCCCCGCCCCCGGGCCCGCAGATTTTGCCCAAGGCTCCAGCGGCGCTGCGCGGCTCTGCAAAGCCGCGGAGATCCGCACCCTAGCCGCCCCAGGCGTCGCGCCTTGTCTGCCTTCGCCCCAGGTCCACACCCTTCCCTGGGCTCTTCGCTGTCTTCCCGCCCCGTGGGGTCAAGCGAGGAAATCTCTGGGGCAGCGCCCTACCCATAAAGCTACCTCCCACTCGATCCCCACGAAGCACAGGCGGCTGGGGCTACCTAACAGGGCGCTTTATTACAGCCTTGAGGCTGGGCGGGAAGTGAGCCCCAGCCTTCACTCCGCGTAGATGGTGTCGTCGTTGCTGTCGCTGAAGGCGGAAGAGGAGAGCTCTTCGCGAGGCGTGCAGACCGGGCACTGCTGCCGCATGTCGTCCCAGCACGACCGACAGTACACGGCATGGCAGTCTGGCGTCGGGCACACGTAGGACTCTGGCGTCTCTGGGTCCTGGCACACCACGCAGCGCCGGCGCAGCCAGCGGCTCAGGACAGGGCAGCGCCGGTGCAGGGCGTCCACCAGGTGGTGGCGCTGTTGGAGACGGGGTGGGTAGTGCTGGTTGGAGGGCGACTGGCAAAAAAGCACAAGCTCCCTGGGGAGCAAGCAGCACTACCTGTCCTAAGTCCCCAGACCTGACAAAACCTACAAGTTGGAGGCTGGATGGAGCCAAATGGAGCACTAGTGAACAGGGGTGATATGGGTTCTTAGGCCTCCCGCTCCCCCTTGGTGGTGATCAGCGTAGGAGGCTGCAGCCTCCAGGCCCACCCTGGAGTTAGCTCAGCAACAGCTGTCATCTGCCCTTGCAAATCGCCTTGTGTCTCACAGTGAAACTGAGAAGTGAGGCTGTGAACAGACAATGACTACTGTCCCCACTTTGCAGATGAGAAAGGTGAATTCTAAGTCAAACCTGGCCAGACACAGGCACATTGATTCCACACCACCGGCCTTGTTGTCCTTATGTACCCCTGCCACCATCCCTTTGTCCACACAAATGCAAGGAACAAGGGCTTGGGGTTGGGAATTTAGCTCAGTGACACAGTGCCTGCCTGGCAAGCACAAGGTCCTAAGTTCAATTCCCACTACAAAAAGAGAAAAAGAACAAGAATTCAACAAAGGTACCTTATGAGACCCACTCTTCGCTGATGAAACTCCAGGGGCCCACTGCCTGCCCAACAAAAGCAGTGACTCCTGGCTTGGTCTTCAGAGCCTTCCATACCCTCCCTTTCCAGCCTCAGTTCCACCAGTGAATACTGCCTTTCCTGGGGCTGCTTTCTCCTTGTCTGGCCCTGGCCCGGGTCCTGGCTACTTGGCACTCCCTGTGGACCCTGAGGCTTTATCCATTTTGTTTCTTTGACTTAGCATGCACATCCCTCACACTTCTCTCTACCTATTCAAATAGTTTACTACAGGAGTAGGCCGAAGAATCCCCATATTTTGTTTTTCACCATTCACCTATCCTTTTTTTTTTTTTTTTTTTTTGCAGAACCGGGGATTGAACTCAGGCCCTTATGCTTGCCAGGGAAGCACTTATTCCACTGAGCCATCTCCCCCAGTCCTTCACCTATCCTTTAATGTGTATCATGAGGATGGAGAGGTTTAGGTACTAGAGAAAAAAGCTAAGCAAACATGGTAGCACTTCTGTGAACTTTGCTAGATTTAATTAAATAAGGATGGCTGACATTTGTTCCATTTATAACATCTAGCCCTGTACTAAGAAACTGTAACTCAATTCAGAAACGATCATATGGGCTGGGGGTGTGGCTGGGGGTGTGGCTCCGTGGTGGAGCTCATGCCTTTCAGGAGGCCCTGGGTTCCATCCCAGTGCTGCGCACACACATGCACACATACACAGACTCATGCATGCCCCCCAAAACTGCAGGTATTGCTGTTATCATCTTTTTTTCTTCTTTCACGTGAGGACACAGCTATTAGGAGAGGTAATCACTGGCCCAGGAGTGGACAGTGGCAACACACAAATATATAGGACTTCACCATCATACCAACACCATGAAAGAAAACTTAATCCTTACAGCAAGAAGATGGAGTAGTTGGCCCTTTTTAGAGAAAGGAAAGACCAACCAAGGCCCAGCAGTTAACATTATACAGTTGTCACACTGACAAGAGGAGCAAAGACTGAAACTCAAGCCTTCTGATTTCTAGTGAGAGGGCCATACGGATGAGTCCAACCTCCCCTGGATTTACCGGAGCCCTCTGTTGCTTCGCACGCCTCACGACAACAGCCCGCCTCAGCTTGGTGAAGGCTGCTCTCCTCCTCAATAGCTCGTTGTAGAGGAACAGGATCCGTTTCTTCTCTCGCTGAGACAGAGAAGACGGTTCAATAGTAGTGACAGTGCCGGAGGAAAATGGGGGTGGTAGGCACTATGTGTATGCAGGCTGGGATGTGCTGGGGACACACCTTGGGAAAGTAGAAGGCTGCGATGACCCTTCGGAGCCGGTAGCCGAAAGCCTGGGCCAGGCAGAGACACAGCAGCAGGCCGATGGGCAAAGTGGCCCTCCAGTAGGCCTTGGCGTCCAGGCCCACAGGCTGTGGCAGGCAAGCTGGGAGCAGCCAAGCCTGTGAGCAGGGTGCTTTGGGAGCCTGGCAGATCTCCCAAGCACCCCAGCCGGAGGTGCAGGGTAGACCTTGACTCCCCTGCTGACCCCCTCCCTGCCTTTAACTTGCAGAGCTGTGGGGCTACCAGTGCAGCCACCAGGCTTTAAGTGGAATACATCTTGAAAATTCTCACAGCAGAAGGTTCTGTCAGACAGTGCTGCTCTAGAGCATGTTGACCCTCAGAGAGCAAAGCCCCAGGCCCAGCCCCAGGAGTTTGGGTCTTTTCTGCTCCTTAATATATTGTTGGCTCTGATACTCCCAACCTTGAATAGACCAGGCACTGTCTCTCCTCCAAGAAGCACCCCTCTGCAACCCTTTGTCTTGGACTCCTAGCACTCGGTTCCTCTAACCGAGACTGTCAGGATCACTCACGCATATTATTTGATTCCACTGCTGTGTCTGAAGAAGTGTTCAGGGCCCCAATGGTCTTCCTAAGAAGCCGGGCAAGCATGGAGTGTCCCTCGACCTTCACCTCCAGTTTATGATTGCCTGGGGTCAGCATGGGGGTGGAGGAGTCAGGAAAGAGCTGGAGTTAAGGGGGGCAGGATTGGAAGCTGTCAGTGGGGGTGGGATCAAGGTCAAGCCACAGAAAACTCAGGAAACTGAGGAAAACTCAGCTGTTCAGGTCTTTCTAGGGT
This sequence comes from Ctenomys sociabilis, assembly GCA_004027165.1. Taxonomy (NCBI): domain Eukaryota; kingdom Metazoa; phylum Chordata; class Mammalia; order Rodentia; family Ctenomyidae; genus Ctenomys; species Ctenomys sociabilis. The sequence continues at coordinate 9,248 of PVKA01009318.1, read as the reverse complement.
TTTTCCCAATCAGAACCTCTCCCTGTTGTAAAGGTAAAGGGATAACTGAAGTCTGCTGGGGACAGCTGTCAGGTTGCCAGGCTAAGGCTGACCTTGGGCAAGGCAGGGGGGCTGTCACAGGAAGGGGAGCAGGAGATACAGGTGGGGGGCTGCATGGACTGAAGTCTGCATGGGGCCAGGCTCACTGTGGAAGGAGTACTGCAGGAAGGAGTGCTGGCGGATGGTATCAAAGATCGAGTAGAAGGCCCAGTCGAGCCCACAGAGCACCAGCAGAAGCAGCAGGACAGGCAGGGTATCCAGGAGCTCCCATGCCTGTGAGAGAACCCAGGTGGTCTGGGCTTGTTGCCCCCAGAGACAGGCTAGCCGTTGCACTCCAGGCCTGCTGCCCACACCGTTCTCACCAAACTGCTCATTTCTGAGGCCTGGATGGCAGGCTTGCAGGGGAAGATGAGGCTCTTCTTCTCAGCCTTGCGGAGTGGCAGCAGAGTCCGTTTACCCTGGAGAAGAACTGTCCACACAGGGCCCCCCAGGGTCCCTGGCCCTGCCCCTCAGCCCTTCTGGAGCCCAGTGAGGCCACACAAAGCACCCTAAGGCAGAGCTGTGCCCACTCACCAGCTTTTTCCTGCGCTCATCGATCTGACAGAAGTAAGTGCTGATGTAGATGTTATCAAAGCGGATGTCCTGGTTGTAGCTGTCCGTGTAGGAGAAACACCTGGGAACAAATGGTGGGGATGTCTTCAGCTCTCTTGTCAGGGCCTGCTTACCCACCCCGACCACCAGGCTCCTGAGACACAAGATCAACCGGCATTCACTGCACACCCAGTGTCCAAGGGGTGGTGATCACAAGAGCCCAGGACTCTACCCTTGCCTTCCAACTGTGTGGTGGCAGTGCTGGAGGTGAGGGGATGGGGTCTTGCCAGTGGCTGTGGATGGAGAGCCAAGGAGAATATGAAGGGCCTGTGGCCTGGGCCAGGAAACCCCTTCAGACTGTGGGAATCTCCTCCAACGCTCTGACTCCCACTTTGCCTCTCTAGTCCTGGCCTTTTGGCTGCATTTGCAGCACATGGGGCAAAGGCAAAGCTCATGCCAAGCCACCCTCTACTGCCTCCCTAACAAACTTGTCCCTCCACAGAGCATAATGGTGTGTGTGTGCGTGCACACACACACACACACACACAAGCACGCACATGTGCGTATTTTGCTATCTTCCATGTGTTTCCCCAAATCCCACATAAGGCTTCAGTTTGCTAAGGAAAAAATGTTAATTGTTGGAAATGTGTTGAAAACTGTAAAAATACATTAAATAAACTCTGCAAAGTGTGAAACATAAGTTTCAATGCTATTGGTTGTGGGACCCTGTAAAAATCCACATCTCTACTTGTAACATAGAAATAACCCAGACTGCAAAGACAGGCTAGGAGCGCCCCCTTGTGGAGAGACCTACTGCTGTCGTGCTAAGTCTTCCTGCCACTTTTGTCCCTTCAAACCCAGGCAGCAGAGGTGGAAGTAGGTTTTGATTCCATGACGCCTTCCTTCTCTCTCCAAGCTAGCTCTGAGACTCGCTGCACTTCTCCCCTTTCTCTTTTCATCTTGGGACATCTTCCTGCCCCACCCCACCACAGCCAGGCTAACTCTGACCTAGCCCGGTCTCCTTGCTTTCAGCAGGCCATCTTATAACTAACCCCAGGTCAAGGCCTCCCTGCATAGCTTTCCAAATCCTTCTGGTCATGCCCACTTTGGCCCACCCTACTCTCTCTCTCCACCCTGCAGATGTCTAGACCCTCACCCAAGATACCACCCTTTCCTTAACCATGGTGTCCACCGGGCCTTTCAGAGCCTGGGTCTGGCCATCCCAAGGACATTGCCTCAGCTCTCTACATCTATCCTGATGGCCAACCCATAATGTGGCTCTTTGACATCTCTGTGGGTGTCTCTCTCGTCACCCCAAGTACACCAGCAGTATCTTGTGGGCAGGAGTGTGGTTCCTTCCTTCTCTTCCCACAAGGCACACACATATCCACTCACCTGTACTCTTGTTAGACCCAGGAACAGGGGCCAACTGACCAGGGGCTGGTGTCTAACCTGGCACAGGCCCTACACAGCATTTGGGGTGGAAATGGCATGAACACAGAGACTCGGGGGTTCGGAAAGTCAGTGGGGAAATGAGAGCAGAGTGAGGCCCAGGCAGCCCAGCTGGATGCCAGGCTGGGTGGAGTTGAGAACTTTGTTCTAAATGGAAGGAAAGTATCTGCCAACACAGCAGGCAGGAGGGAATGAAAGCGAAATTGAATGATAAAAATGGCACAAAGTCAGAGCCAAGGGGAATATGAAGGGCAAGAAAAAAAAATCAAAAGTCAAAGCTAAATGTAAAAAAAAAAAAGTATTAGGATAAAGGCTGGAAGGAGGTAGATAAATGGAAGCAGTTGCCCTTTTAAGATTATGGGAATGCAAGTAATGTTTCTTCTAACAAAATGTCCACAAGTCCTGTAACTTTGTGTAGAAAACAAATCCAACTTAATAAAAAGGCCAAGTTAAAGGCAAATAGTTTTCAGATGCAGACATGGCAATGGGGTCCGCACCCTGCCTCCTGGCCTCTCTATGACGGGGGCACCCCTAGGAGGGCAGGAGCAGGGACAGGAACAGGGGGGTGAAGGGGGCAGCTCACGCTCGGAGGACCAGCAGGAAGGTGCAGGACAGCAGCGCATGCAACAGCCCCAGCAGCCACTCCAGCCGGGCCTCCTGCCGCTCCACGTAGTCCTGCACCTCGGTGCTCACGTGCTCCCAGGTTGTGTTGAGGCCCAGCACCCCAGCCTGCTTCTCCTCCTGGGGGACACACATGTGCGCGTCGGCGCCACGCTGGGTTACCCGTTCATGTCCCCAGGTTCCCCGGGACCTTCCCTGTCTGCTGACCACCCTGTGTGCTGCTCCTGCTCCCTACATGGACGCTACCCTACACCTGGCTCACCGTTCCACGCCAGGCTGGGTTGACCTCTCCCACACCCCCTCCTTGTCCCTAATGCTGGTTTCCTCTCCCTACCTTCCCCTCACCCCTCCACTGCCCCTACCTTGATGTCAATATTGACTGAAAATTCCCCATCAAGGCCACGAATAGACTGGTTGAGGGAGTCATAGGTCTGCCCAAAGTTACCTTCCACTGGGATGCGGCTGCGGCACCAGACCTCCATTGCTGGGGACAATTGGGCCAGGTCAAGGCCTCTGTGTGGCAGGCCACATGCTCCCTAGGGAGTCTCCTCACTTGCTCTTTTCTTTCCTCTAGTACTAGGGATTGAACCCAGAGCCTTTGCAGTGAGCTACATCCCCAGCCCTAATTTAAATTTTTTTTTTTTTTTTTGTCTTTTTGAGACAGGGTCTCACTATGCAGTTCAGGCTGGCCTTAAGCTCACTTTGTAGCTCAGGCTGCTCTTGAACTCACAACAATCCTCCTGCCTCAGCCTCCCGAGAGCTGGGATTACAGGCATGCGCCACCACGCCCAGCTATTTTTTTTTTTAAATCTTGCTAAAAGTTCCTGTTAGAGTTGGCGACATAGCCCAGCAGACTAAGTTCCTGCTTTGGCAAGCACAGGGACCAGGGTTCAATCCCAGGTCCCATATGCTACTCATGCTCTGGTGACCGAAGCCAGGCATGGTGGCGCACACCTGTAATCCCAGCTCTAGGGAGGCTGAGGCAGGAGGATCACTATGAGTTGCATAGTGAGACCCTGTACCAAATACATAAAATGATAGATAAATAAATTAAAGTTCCTATTGCCTGGGCTGGGCTTGAACTCACAATTCTCCATGAGATCTGGCTTCATTTTGTCCTTTTGTCTCTCTGCCATGACTTTCTATCATAATGACATTGTCCCCTGTCACTGTCTCTAGAGTCTTCTTCCAAGAAGCAAGGCTTAATTCCCTGTTCTGTTTTCCTTTTTTTTTTTAATGTATTTTAGTACAGGGTTTACAGGGTTTCACTACACAGATCGTTCTTGTAGTGATTCTCCTGTTTTCCGCTTCCCAAGCACTGGGTTACAGGCACATGCCACCACGCCCAGCCTCAGTCACCGCCTCGAACCCGGGCAGCTGCATCTGCCTAAGCAGGGGCTTTAGTCTGCTGAGCCATCAGCTTTGTTTTTCACTTGTCCTAAGCATAAGAAACACTAATAATGACAGCCAGCATCCATTCATCGCTGCACAAGTACCAGCCTCTTAGTCCTCAGAGCCTCTAAGCAATTAAAGCCCATCACTGTGCCCATCTGTGGGTTAAAGAGATAATGCTTAATTTTTTTTTGTTTGTTTGTTTGTTTTTTGTCTTTTTGAGACAGGGTCTCACTATGCAGTTCAGGCTGGCCTTAAGCTCACTTTGTAGTTCAGGCTGGTCTCGAACTCACAACAATCCTCCTGCCTCAGCCTCCCGAGTGCTGGGATTACAGACATGTGCCACCATGCCCGGCTGATAATGCTTAGTTTTACTGCTACTCATCAAGGTTACACAACAGCCAAAGCTGGGTGGCCTCGGGGTGCTGTATCCAGAGAACCTAAGCCCTCCTGCCTATGGCTCTCCTGTACCATACCAATGATAGCCCCCAAGGACTTGGCTCTCTAACCCTGGAGCACCCCACCCTCCTGCCGTGGTGCCCACCCTTGGCAATGCCACAGAAGAACTTGAATTTCATCGGCAGGCAGAGCAAGTGTTGCAGGAGTGGGACCCAGATGCGCTGCATGCATTGTTCATGCTTTTGGTCAAACCAGCGTTGGCAACTGAGAATAGCCTGGTTCACAATGTCTGTGGGGAGAAGCAAGGGTACCTGTGGTCCCTGCGCCCAGACCTGGACAGTGCCCTTGGCCTGCCCCACCCTTCCCACCCAGGGATGGCCCCTCACAAGAGCAGCGCAGCTTGGTCTTCAGCTCGAACATCTTCTGGGTTGACAGGTGGAGCCTAGTGCTGGGGGTCTTCTGGGCCTCTGCACCTGTAGCTGTTTCCTCAGAGGCCATGGTATCGTTGGGTGCATAGCCAGCCTCACTGCGCACCTGGGCATCCAGGTTCTTAAAGGCAGTGGAGATGTTCCAAGTCTCTGCTTTCAGTGAGTCTTTGCTGCTCTGGGTTGGAGGGGCAGGGAAGCCAGAAGGGCGGAATGGGACAAGAGTGTGGAGGGGGAGAGATGACTGTTTGGAGCTGCTGCCCCCACCCCAGCCTGACTATACCAACCTCTGGGATCTTCCCTGAGCTTATGTGGAACGAGGCCAGAGACAGCCTCTCCCACTCAATTCCCCACCATTCGCAGTGCGGGGCCTGTCTACCCAACTGTTCCACTCCTCTCCCAGGCCCTCAGCTCTGCCTTGGACCTCCCCTCCCAGAGTCTTCCTAGTCGGTCAGTGCTTTCCCAGACCCTCGGATTTCACTGCAGGTCACTGTGCCATCTGAGTATTTCCAAATGCAGTCCAGGGTGATGGCTCAGTAGAATAAGCATTTGCCTGGCATGTGCAAGGGGCTGAGTTCAATCCCCAGTTCCACCCAAAAAAAAAAAAAAAAAAAAAACCCAAACTGGCAGAATCTACCAAATGCAAAGCCCTCAGCCTTCCGCTCCCAGCTCCCCACCTCCAGTTTGCCAACCCTGGCTTTCAAAGCCCAAGGCCCCAGCTTTCCCATCGCCCTCCTTCAGCTAGCCAGGATACCCGCCCACTCAGATTTTGGAAATGGATATGGGGCATGTCCCAACCACTGGGGATGCTCCCCTGGCATTTGGGGTGCCCCAAGACTAGAGCATGTTCTACAAAAAGTGCCAGTCGTGCTCTATTGGGAGAACACATCTAGGATTCCAGTTCCCAGCTCGAGAGAACTGAGCCCCAGGGGAGGGATCTATGGGCCCTGGCTATGTAGGGTCCTGACCAGCAAGTCCTTGAACACTGCCCGAAGTGGGGCTGTGGAGATCCGCCAGGCCGCACGGGTGTTGTTGATCTGAAGCTCCACGGTGCAGCCCAGTGACGCGACCACTTCGTTAAGGTTATGCTTCAGATTGGCCACCGGCCCTGGAGGAGGGAGCCAGCGGTTACTTCTGTGTATTGAGTACCTTTTCAAATCCCTTCTCTGCATGCAGGGAACACCTTCCAGGAGTGTGCTATGGGGCTGAGGAAGCTTGTGACAATTCTTTACATCCAACCCTGGGCTTTTTCACCTGTATGTACACTGAGGAGGCTCAGAGATGGGGAGCAGCTGGGACTAGACTCGCACCTTTTCCACTCATGCTCACTACTTCAGGGAGACTAACTGGCCCTCAGGGACATGTCCATGCTCTTACCTGCATACATGGCAGCCAACGCATAACCCAGGACAAAGAGCCTGCCCTCTTTGCCCAGCATCTTGGGCACCAGCAGGAGGCTGGCACAGCGGATGTGAGGCGAGGTCCCCCAACCTATGGCCCCCAAACCTGTCAGGAAAACCCAGGAAGTAGGTGGTAAAGCAATGTGAAGAAGCTGTCACACGCCATGTTTACCAGAGCCCCCTGCCCCAGCCCCTGCTGGCCCATTCTCCCTGGTAAATAGGGCCACCCATTCATACATTCAAAACCCCTTTCCAAGTTCAACTGCATACCAGTCTTTGAACTGGCATGGGGAGATGGCTACAGATGGAAGAATCATGGCTAGTGCTTGGTGTGTGCACATGCGTGTGTGTGTGTGTGTGTGTGTGTGTGTGTGTGTGTGTACGAGAGTGCATGTTTGAAGAGTTGGGGAGATAGCTCAGTAGAATAAGTGCCCGCCTGGCAAGCACAAGGACTTGAGTTCTATCCCCAGTTCCACCAAAAAGAGAGAGAGAAAAAAGAGAGAGAGAGAGAGCACATTTGAATTAGGGAAGGCAGCCAACACTTCCCACATCCAGACTGGATTTATTCTTACCCTAAGTGTTGAGGTAGCAGACTGGTTAAGAGGAAAATTCTAGAAATGATGGTTGGGGGATGTCGGAGAGCTCAGAGCTCGCCCTGCCCTTCCCAGTGCTCTGACACCTGCAGCACTCAGAATGCCCCTTCCTGTCAGCCCCCAATCATGAGCCACTGTATGCTGCAGCAGTGCTGAGACAGTGAGCTCCTAGAAGTCGTAACCCAGAAAGAGACAGACAAGTAAACAGATGACTACCACACCATGTGCACAAGGCACCAGGGAGGGGCTTCTTGGGATTTGTGCAGGGCAGGGTGGGGCTGGGAAGGCTGGACAAAGAGCTGATGTGTCCACCTGGCCCTGTAAGCGTTGCTGGGAAGCACAGACAGCACCCAGGCCAGAGAAGAGCATGGGCTCTTGGACATCCCCCAAGCATCAGTTGCCCAACTGTTCGCTCAAAGATCGCCACAGCAACTCTCAAATCCTTCCGCTTCCCTCCAGCTCCCGTCCTTGAGAGTCCCTGTCATCTCTCACTGGGGCCGGAATGTTTGTTGTTTTTATGGTAGCTGTGCAGGGGATGGAAGCCAGGGCTTGGCACACATTGGGCAAGCGCTCTCCCACTGGGCCACGTCCCCAGCCCCTGGCCTAGAACTTGCTACCTTGCACTTCCATTTATACAAAGCAGTCAGAGTGACAGTTGTGGAACCACACCTGTAATCCCAGCACTCTGGGAGGCTGAGGCAGGAGGACTAAAAGATTGAGCCCAGCCCAGGCAATTCAGTGATTCAGTGAGACCCTTTCTCAAAATATTTTCTTTTAATACAAAGGAGTTCAAAGGCCAGGAATATAGCTCAGTGGCACAGTAATTGTCTGGTAAGCACAAGGTCCTGAGTTCAATACCTGGTACAAAAAAAAAAAAAAAAAAAAAAAAAAAAAAAAAAAAAAAAAAGAAAAAGAAAAAGCTCAGTGATCTCTAGGTTTAATCCTTAGTTCTGAGGATAATAATTAAAAAAAAAAAAAAAAACGAGGCTCCCACTGCAATTGTGTAAAAGCATGAATCAGATCAGGTTCCTTGCCTGCCACAAACCATCCAATGATTGTCTTCTACTGCACTTGGTGAATAAAAGCCAAGCTCCTCTAAAAAGGCCCACCTGCGGGTCCTGGGGATCTGGCCACTGTCCCCTTCTGCTCCTTGCCCTTGCCCTGCAGCTCGTCAGCCCCTCTCCACTGCCCTGCCCTGCCGCACCTCAGGCTGCAGGCAGGAGCGCTCCTCCCTGATTCCTGGGCCGAGCAGCTCCACCCCGTCCTACAGGTTTGTGGCCAACCCTGTCTGGTGCCACCCAGCAGTTTTTTTCTGCCTTCTGTCTTGCTAACACAACTTGGGTTTTGTTCAAGGGCAACAGCCTGGTCCTGCCCCAGCTCTTGGGGGTGAGTCTGGATCTGTCTTAGCCAACCATGGTATTACAGGACTTTGGAAGGGACTTGTTCTGTGGTCTCAGCCTTCTGTCCAAAGGCTGTCCTCTAACTGAGGACAACAGTTGACAAATAGCTGCCCTTCGTTCTAATAGAGCCCTATGGAGCTTTGGGTATCTGATTTAGGTTGAGCAAAACAGCAGAAAGTGTTTCTCTCCTTTATGCTACCAATTTACACAAGCCGACCAGAAATGTGGACTTTCTGGTAAAGGGAGCCAAGAAGGCAGGCACAGGAGGAGGTCTGTGGAGAGGATGGTGTCACGTGTCAGTGAGACATCCCAGGAGCCTGTGCTGCAGAGCCTGTGGCTGCCCTAGCCCTTCCTTCCTCCACAGAGCTCACTTCTCATAAGGGCAGGGGATGGGTGGCTGCCATGGTTTTGCAGGCAAGGATACAGGCATTTTTTCTGAGACAGGTGGGTCCTTGGGAAGGCATCAGATCTGGAGCCGCCTGTGTGCTACGCAGCCTACTGGGGTGTGGGGTCCCAAAGGAAGAGGCTTTAGCTGCCTACAGGAGCTAAGAGGCTTTATCTGCCCTCTATGGGAAGCCAGGGGTTGAGGTCCACACAGAACTTCAGAAGGTGTGGCCAGGCTGAGTGCCTGCCACGTGGAGATGAGGTGCAGTTAGGACCATAGCACTCAGTGACTTAGGTCTTGGTCACTTTTCCTCTCATTCTTCAAATTTCCTTTCTGCTATCAGAACCAAAAGAGGAAGGGAGGGGCCAGGGAGATGGCTCAGTGGAATATGTGCTTCCCTGGCAAGTACAAGGGTCTGAGTTCAATCCTTGGTTCCGCCAAAAGAGAGAGAGAGAGAGAGAGAGAGAGAGAGAGAGAGAGAGAGAGAGAGAGAGAGAGAGAGAGAGAGAGAGAGAGAGAGAGAGAGAGAGAGAGAGAGAGAGAGAGAGAGA